>JBBPNO010000333.1:0-28389 GCA_038090915.1 Boletus eberwhitei
GATTAAATACACCGAGCCCTGCCGATTGCTGCTGAATCCAGAAAGCTGGCTCACGTTCTGCCAGTGGCGGTCGCAAATGTCACTTTGGGACTCCGTCTCCGTGTCATTCGAACGATATTTGCGCTATAAAAACGCCAAGTCTCTCACTCATCCTCCCGAGAACTCACTCTTTCTCTTCTACGGTCTACCTGTCTCGCATTCATCATCTGACATGCTTTCAAAGCTCAGGTATATTTTTGTGTGTAGTGTACCGTCGTCATCTTGACCGGTGTGCACATTCAGCGTTTTCGCCCTCTGCCTTGCCTGCGTCTCTGCAGCAGTCCTTCCCAGATCAACCTCACTGTGAGTACCCCCATTTGCAAACATTTGAAGAGCGTGTTCATTAACATTATTTATCAGCCCCTGTATAATCTACGCAGCGGATGACCCGTATGTACTCCTTTCGTTTCTGTCACTCTCAGTGGCTTCCAGATGCGTGATCGATTCGCTGACGATGCTCTCCTGTCGCGGTCTCTCTAGCAACCCTGCGGTGGCGGGTGCTGGGATTGATCCCCCAAACTGTAATTAATCATTGGGAATGGTCCCAAGCAGATGGATTGTGATGTGTGTCATGCATTAAGCAACTTGTAATATCGGAGGGAAATGGAGAATCATACGTATTGCCTAAGATACAATTGCCCACTCGCCTGACACAAGATAGTGATGTAAGGAAGGGACTCGGAGGCAAATTGGCTGCTGCCCTCACCGCTCAGATTTTTATGTCGCCAGGTGATGAGACACAAATCATCCTCGAATTCATCGATTTTCGAGCTTGTCAATGATGAAAATCTACGTCATTCGCAATTTCCGCGATGTATTTTCAAGGCCATCTTTGAAATAGATCGGTATCACCTTGTCGATGAGCGGTTGTTTGTGCCAGCACTGCACTGGTCCTCTGCCAATGGCGTAGTGTTCACTCGTCCAAGCTACTTAGCTACATGCCAACTCATCATGCATCAGACTCGAGCGTACGTTCTGAAAATGGAATTTGGAAGACTGACCTCAATTCGTTTCCCCCCTTTGATCCGGCAATGTTCGCGTCCATGCATACCCAGTGCGAGAAGTTTACATATGCATTTTCGAACATTTTGCGTGCAAGCGATGCTTGGATGTCCGCTCGCCCCATAGCTGTGGTCCGAAGATTAATTCGAACCAATCCACCTCCCGGATCATTTCAGCGAGATACTCAGCCATAGTAATCGGCTAGACAGTTCGCCACTTGACCCATGTTAATCATGCCGGAGTTGACAGCCACTAGCAGAGTCTTCAAAGCAAGCTCCAGTTCTTCGACCTTCTTGTGCAGATCGATTGCGGCCACGCACGATAGGAGCACTGAGTTCGAAATAGACAAATTGTGGACCTCCAATCCCGGTCCAACTTGTCGTCGCAAGACCGACGCGTACCCAGGTTTCCAAGCGTGACGTTCGGCCCGAATCGCTGTTGTAATACTGCAAGCACGTGGCTTGTTTTCTGCGCATTAAATAAAGTCGTATCCGCCACATAGCTTCTTGGATCACGTTGTATCTACTGTAGCACCCTTTCTGAGAATGTAAGTGCTGCCCTGAGTGGGGGCCATCTGTGGATGATAACTTGATTAGTGACCCGGGCAACGTTCACGCCGCTTTCCTTCCCTGTAAACGCGAGACGTGAGATGTGGTATCAGTCGAGATCGAGGGAGCAGGTGAGGCGAGGCGGCCCCCACTCACAGGTCGTTCGGCTTGTAGTACGGCACCTCGGTCCTTGGCCGTCACCTTCTTCGATCTCCATCGTGATGGTGATGTACTGGACTGTTGGTCGTGGGCGTTCCGCTTACTCGCGCTCATCGTTACGAACTGACAAGACGAGAGACAATGGAGGGGGGCGATTTTTTGTGGCCCCTCCCTGGGCAGAACCTGGAACCTGGGGTCAGCCTGCGCGACGTCCATTTCGTCGGTTTCGTTCGATCGCGAGTATATCGTCGTCGCATGTATCTCCCGTGTGGGCCACCCAACTTAGGGCCCGTTCGGCAGCCCTCCGTTCTCGCTCATGTGTCCATTTCGTTTCATTTTGAATTCCCACCGTTTGCAAACTCGGACGAGCCAGCGAGCCAATACGAAAGGACCTTGTCCAGTTTTTGCCCACGTCACAGTAGCGACACAATAGCCACACGCAGGCCAACGTCAGATAGCGACCAGGATCCAGCACATAGCATACGAAGCCTATCAAGACATCAAGAAGTGTTCCGTCGTCTATGGAACTCCACTCGCCATTATGAGGAGCCTTTTTATTCGGCGTATCTTCTCTCGTGTTGTCACTAGGGACCATTAGAGCTTGAGTAGTAGGCTGCGATTTTCGGACCATTCTGTAAAGCCAATGGGAGTAGACGAAAGGTAGACTATTCAAAGTGAAACGAGAGTGTGACACCTGTTTTGAAACTAAAATACGCTGCCGAACGTTGCGCTCGTCCGTTTTCCAAACAGTAGGAATCCAAAACGAAACGAAACGGACGCAAACGAGGGCTGCCGAACGCCTAAAGCCAGTGAGAGTATACTAAGTACCGAGATATGAGGAGCACATACCCGTCGGACCTCAGTTAAGATGAGTCCAGTGTGTATCTGGCCAGTCACCGCGTCGTCAGCCGTTCCGCCACCGAGTCGGCCGCATCACGATGTCACGCGGCTGGGGTTCAGACTCCGCCCAGATGCGCGACTGTTGTGAATGAACGCGTCGAACCAAATCTCCGCTTCGGCAGACGCTCGGCGAGTGACAGTAGGTGACTGTTAGCATTGTTTTCACCCGTTGAACTTCACAGATGTAGTTATAGTATAGAAGTTAATATTTGTGAACTAAAATGGTGAAAGTGTTGTGTATTGCCAGTGGGTGGCCGACTTGGTGGTAGGTGGCCGACTGGTAAGCGAAAGCACACAGTCCACATGCGCATACCTTTGATTGGTCTCATACGCCATGGCAATCGCGAGGAGAAGTTAATTGACCGGACTGCCAAGGGCTTTAACCGATTGTGTCCTTCAGAATATTGATGCTAACAATATACAGTACTACTGTAAGTAACTTAGACGACTCAAAGTGACACTGGCATGTACACCTGTCTTGAAACGAAATAAGCTGCCAACGCCTCGTCCGTTTCCATTCAGTCTAATCAATCTCGCACTGAGATAGCGCTCAGGGAAAGGTATGTTGAGGGCCAGCGAAAATGCGGCTGCTCACGACGAGCAACCTATGATATTTGTGCAATGTCGAATACAACCGCTCGTGCGATAAAAGAAAAAAGTGCGCATTCCCGATAAGCGGGGAAAGTTTTAACGAAATTGCAAAGCCAGGAGGTACGCGAATGGAGCCCGTAAAAGATGGGAGGGATAGGGTGGGTACTAGTGTAGCAAAAAAAATGACGGCGTATTACAGTAAGCAAGCGAGAGACGAGAGAACGTTAAAACTCCTTGGCGTTCGTCACCCCACTAAGTACGACGACGATTCGTGACGAAAGGGCCTGGATCGAGGGGATGAGTTGAGATTTATCGAGGGGAGGTGGCGCTCTGCATGAAAGGCACATGACTAGCTAGGACGCAAACAACCTACAGCTGCTCTGCTGTCAAGGGGCCTTAATTTGCTTGGGGGTCGACTTCACCACGTCAAAATATGTACGACTAATTACACCGAGCCCCGCCGATTGCAACTGAATCCAGGAAGCTGGCTCACGTCTGCCAGTGGCCATCGCAAATGTCCCTTCTTCGTGCCAGAAGGCGAAACTAAATACATTCACCTTATATAAATACGTATCATTCGAACAATCTTTGGGATATAAAAACCAGCCAGGTCTCTCACTCATCCTCCAGATAACTCATTCTTTCTCTTCTACTGTCTCGCATTCATCATCTGATATGTTTGCCAAGCTCAGGTATATTTTTGTGTGTAGTGTACCGTCGTCAACTTGACCGGTGTGCACATTCAGTGTTCTCGCCCTCTGCCTTGCTTTCGTCTCTGCGGCAGTCATGACCACAGGAAGCAGCACAATGTGAGTACCCCCATTTGCAAGTGTTCGACGAACGTATCCATTAACCTTACATACTCACCAGTCCCTGTGCCGCCTCCCCAACCAAGGCCGCGTACGTACTCCTTCCGTTCCTGTCACTCTCAGTGGTTTCCAAACGCGCGATCGATCCACTGACAATGCTCTCCTGTGGCGGTCTCTCTAGCGATGGTTCACTGGCAAACCCCCCGCAATGTCAATAATCATTGAGATTAGTCCCAAGCAGATCGACTGTGACATGTGTAATGCACACAAGCAGTTTGTCATATTAGAGGTGGTGGATCATACGTACACTGCCCACTCGCGTAACAAGCACTGGCATTTCTTTGTCCCCTTTCCCCCTATCCTTCATGCTTGTCGTTTATCAACTTCGTTGAAAAGTTAAAGTTAACAGTACATGTAACATCCCATAGGATGTCGTGTCTTCGTCTGGATCAATGTTGAGTTTTTCGGTCGTGTGTTTTCAAGGTCACCTTTGAAATAGATCGGTATCACCTTGACGAAAGGCAGTTTGTGCCGGCACAGCATTGCATTGGTCCTCTGCCAATGGCGTAGTGTCCAGTCGTCCAAGCTACGTGCCAAGTCGGCATGCATCAGACTCGGACGTACGTTTATGAAAACTGACCTTAATTCGCTCTCTTGGACCCATCGATGTTAGCGTCCATGCATATCCAATGCGAGAAGTTTATATATGCATCTTCGAACATGCTGCGTGCAAGCGATGCTTGCATATCCATATCCTGCTCGCCCCATATCTGTGGTCCAAAAGATGAATTCAAACCAATCCACGACCTGGATCATTCCACAGTCAGCTCTGCTCAAGTAGAAGGCATCTTCACGTTCTTCGACCGTGTACGAGTGAACGGGTCATTGGCTAGTAGCCATAGTAGTCGACTAGCCAGCTCGCCGCATTGATTCACTGGCATGTCAATCATACCCAACTACACTAGTACTAGAAGATCCTCGCCAGTCACATCATCACATCACACGACAAACCCTAACCCGAGACCAGGGTTAGCGTGGGAGAGTAAACGTGTCCTTGTTCAAGTGTAGCGTGTCCCAGTTGAACTTGACCAATACCATTGACATACTTATACGTGAGGTTGGAATACACCTTCGTTGTTCCGTTTTCCATCTGGACACGTTTACGACTACTTGACTGAATGAGGCTACCCATTCTTGCCGGGCTTTTGTTGCTGGTCTCTCCAGCCCTCGGTGAACTGTCAAGTTCATCGGGTTCCATAGCTCACCCCAACCTCCAACCTCTCGTCGCTCGTGCAGATGCCCTCCTTTCAGCTGGTCAATTCAGCGATGCTGCCAAGACGTACACCGATGCCATCTTGCTGTCGCCAGGCGATTACCTACTCTTCTACAAACGCGCTACCGCCTACTACTCGCTCAGCAGACATTCCAGTGCATTGGATGATTTCTCCAAAGTCCTCGAACTAACTTCTGGCGAGTTCGATAAAGCAATCATGATGATGGCAAAGATATACACCAAGGATGGAAATTTCGCTCAAGCCAAAAGCACCCTTGATACCTACGCGTCAAAGGGTCCTGGTGGTCCTTCCGTCGATGAACTGATGGTGGACATTAATGAAGCCCAGACGGCTGCCAAGAAAGCGAGTAATGCCAAGCGTGCTCAACTCTGGACAGTTTGTTCCGAGGCGGCAACGCAGGCTCTCAGGGTGGCCAGTCACAGCACTGAGATTCGTCGAATTCGCGCCGAATGCAGTCTTGCAGGAGGTGATCCACAAGGCGCCGTCGTCGATTTAAGGTAAGCGTTGTCTGTCTATAGTTTATTGCGATGTTGATTACACGCCTACAGCCGACTTTCGCATCTTTCCCAACCAACAACGTCCTTCCTCATGCGTATATTCCGATTGGCATATTTCCTTCTCCCTCCTTCCCAATCCACTTCCTCGCATACCTCTCATCTCGCTCCTCTCAAGCAATGTCTACATCTAGATCCCGACTCACCTTCCTGCAAGCCTGCTCACAGGCTAGTCAAGGCACTCGACAAGAGTTTTGCCAAACTCGACAAGCACATTCAGGACAACGATTGGATGGGTGTAGTAAAACACGTCGCCGGTTCATCTAAGGAGTTCCCAGGAGATGGTTTCGCGGCTACTTTTGAAGACGCACTCCAGACTCATGGTTCACCCGAACTCTTTGCTTCGTCCTCCGTACCCATCCCTGACATCCGACTCTCGAGTCCGCGGCGTGCACACATCCTACGGTCGATATGCCGTGCATATACCAAGCTCAATCTACCGAAGAAGGGTGAGGTATGGTGTGATGCACTCTTGGCGATGTCGGAGGACGCTCTCAGGGCTGCAAGCGAAATGATGTCCGAGGGTAATGCAGAGGTCGACGGATGGATTGGGAAGGGTGAAGCACTGCTCATTCGTGAAGAATGGGACGATGCTGTCAGAGCATTCGAGAGAGCGGCGGAAGGTAGTGGCAGGAGTGACCGCGATGTAAGCACCTTGCGGTTTTCTTCAAACCGATTGCTCACCGTGTATGTCTTTCAGGTGCTCAGTCGGCTGCAGAAAGCCCAACGGCTGTTGAAGCAATCGAAGCAAAAAGACTATTACAAGATCTTGGGTGTTGCACGGGATGCCGATACCAAAACCATTAAGAAAGCCTTGTGCGCAGTCCTTCCTTTCTGTCGGAATCAATGTGTCCTTACACTAAGATCAGCCGTAAAGCCGTCATGACTGCGCATCCGGATAAGGGTGGTTCTGAATCGAAAATGGCTGCCGTCAACGAAGCATACGAAGTCCTCAGCAACCCTGGTGAGTGTTCTTAATATCTACTTCATGAAACGCGTTGTGATAATTGATAAATCCGCAGAACTTCGCCAGCGCTTCGACAATGGCGACGATCCAAACGACCCAAACTCCCAAGGTGGCCATCCGTTTGGTGGTTTCCAGGGTGGTTTCGGAGGAAGTGGCGAGCACCCGTTCTCGCAGTTCTTCCAGCCCGGTGGAGGGGGTGGTGGGTTCTCGTTCAAATTTGGACACTAGTCGTGATGGGCGGTGCGTCGATATACTGGGTTCGTGGGCATGATACTAGATGTCGATATTAGTATGCTGCACGACTCGCTGAGCGAGACCGAGGATAAACTATGGACTGGAGTGGCTAACAAGCTATCATCGTTGTATCATCATATCCCTATCATCTTCTCTACTTCGTTCGTTACGGAGGATGAGATGCTGTTTACTAACCGTTCGCCATGCCTGCCTGATCGATGAGGTGTGGCAGTTTTACTGGCAAACAAGTTTTCACTTCAGCTCCTCACTATGATCTGCAAAAACGTTCGTTTCAATGCATCTGCCCTCTTCATGAATCCTCTCACCCGGAAAAGCATGGCATTGATCGGTTCCAAAGCGCGTAGTCAGCATATGGAGAACTGTGTCTCGCCTCTATGGTCGACTATTCTGCATCTCTAGCATTGACTGTCCTCGATCTGGATTCCTCGGTGCCGCACGATGGTGCATAAGCCATTGAATGCTGATAGTGATTCGGATGCCCGATTTGCCCTTCCTCGCCGCACATGGCTGTAACGGGCTGTTCAAGGCTCGATATATATGCAGACTAGTACTGATAACGTTGGAGTGGCATAAATAAACCGGACGTTGACACCGCATGCATCATCCAAGCATCAAGACCGAGGGTTCCGAGTCAGAACGACGACCGTGGATCTCGTTTTACCTCGTTGACGTGAGCAATATGGCGTGTTTGAGGAAGCCCGCGATGTCGTCCCATGATAAAGATCAAACCTCCTGTCTCTGGTGCTTGCGCTTCTTCCTGGTTTTGTGTTTCTCTGCAGCGGTGCGCACCACCGAGGGACCGTTGTGGTTCTGCGAGTTTGAAATTATTCCATCATTTTCGTGAGCAGGTAAAGGTTGTCTGTTGTTGAATGACTGGACGTCGCAGAAGCTCTGGGCTCTAAAGATGTTGAGAACGCCCGACAAGGGCAGAACCGGTCCCCGATCCATCTTTCGAGCGACAGGAGTCAAGCGTAGGATATGCTTGCGGGAGACTGGGCTCAGGTGGTGCCTTGCTAATGATGCGATGCGGGAGGAGGAGCTGGAAAAACTCACATGAACCACTGGATCCTAAACGTCTAAACATTGCCATTGTTGCGAACGTGACTGTTTTACTAATGTAGCATGGTTTGACTGTCAAACTTACCGCTTGCTAGGACGAGGTTTCTCCGACATGGAAAAAGAAATGACCCGGGAATCTTCAAAGACTTTGTTGTAGGCGATATCACAGAGCGCCATGGGGTCAGATCTGCACGTTTCAGGGATCAAAGGATCATCGATCAGGAGTCTCTAGCCGATGTCTTGATCCTCCGTGAATAGCTGGCCAGCACACCGAGCCATTGACACGTAGAACACTGAGCGCACATGGCAAGTCCTGTGTTAGATAACAAACGTACTAGACTCGCCAGTGTTCTTGGGCAAGTTCTGGGGCGAAGTGCTGTTCCTCATGCTACTGATGGAAGTTCTTGTAATGATGCAAGTCCATACCAAAAAGGGTGACCAAACTTTGCAACCTGGTAGTCACACGCTCCAAAAGTGCCAGCGGACATGGCGAGCCTTTTACTCACACTGCACAGTGATAGCTGTCGCTCTGATAGTAAAAGGATATTAACGGATGGGGAAGCGTCTGCCCCTCTGCTCATTGCACCATAGGCGGACGACCCAGTACTACCTTTGGGCAAATTTCTCCGGAGCCATAATGTGGCGCCTTCACCCTATTTACTTGCTGGAAACCGATAAAGGATCGATATCGAGGCCCTATTAGACGGCTATTGACCTCTTCAGACGTCCTCCTCGGGTTGTCCAACTTGCAACCATGTCTCGTCTTTCGTTCGCCATCCCTCTGCTGGCGACGAGATATCTCGTGCAATTCTTGGCTGTGGGCTTCTTTCAATCAATGGTGAGGGCATTCGACATGTCTGTGAACACGAACGTGAGTCGTCATTCCGTGTTTATTCTATTTTCACGTCTTCACATTTCGTTCCAGTTGGCCATGTGAGTAGTGGAGTCTGTTCTCTTCGTCGTCTTTTTGAACTCGCCATGATGTTTTAGATACTGGGGCCAGAATTCATACGGTGCGACCAAACCAAGCGACACTGCCAATTGGCAACAGCCCATCTCGTACTATTGCCAAGTAGGTTGCTGTACCTCCATCACCCAATGTTGCCCGATTCGACGTTGACGACAGAATCCCACCGCTACCATTATCCCGATGGCCTTTTTGGACGTATTCAACACGACAGGCGGCCTCCCGTCCGTGGATCTCGCAAACGTGAGTTCAAACATGCCTATTTTTCCAACTTGACGAGCGGTCGACGCTTGGAACCCTCGTAGACGTGTAGCACATCCTCCAACGGGGTTTTTCCCGGGACTCAACTCCCAAACTGCACGTTCCTCGCTTCGGATATCCAGACATGCCAGGCTGCAGGCACGATCGTGACTATGTCGCTCGGCGGAGCGACTGGCGCAGCGTCCTTTACGGACGATGCCGAAGGTGAAGCTTTTGCGCAAATCATCTGGGACCTCTTCCTTGGTGGGACGAGCAGTACCCGTCCGTTTGGTGACGCGGTATTGGATGGGTAAGCTTCCGTCGTCACGCGTATCACATTCTGTTCGTGGCTTATCGTCGTCGAAAAGAATTGATATGGATATCGAAGGTGGATCGCAGACGGGATTCACTGCGTTCTTGACGACCCTTCGTCAATTAATGGATGGTGGTAACAAACCGTTCGTACTAATATTATTCTGGATGTGCCTCTGCTCATAATGTCCTTCAAGATATTACATCACCGCAGGTGAGCAAAGGGTATCAAGTTCACAGCTAATAGTTTCCAAACGTCTTCCATAGCCCCCCAATGTCCTTATCCCGACGCATATATCGGTAATACGATCAACGCGGTGCCATTTGATGCCGTCTTTGTCCAGTTCTGTGAGTATCGCGATTAAAGGGACTTACGAGCCGCTTGCTCACTCGTCACGTAGATAACAACTACTGTGGGCTCACCAACTATGACAACCCGAACGTAAGTGCTTGCAGATCACCGTATATGCACCATTTATGCTTACCTCACGCTAGGACTGGAACTTTGCTACATGGTACTAATCACCCAGCACCATTCTTGTCCGGAGTATCTCATTCTTGCAATAGGGATAACTGGGCAAAGACGGTGTCTCCTAATCCGAGCGTGAAGGTGTTTATTGGTGCACCTGCGTCTTCCAGTGCAGCCGGGTCGGGTTACGTTGATGCTTCAACGATCTCCACCATCATCGAGCAGACACGCAGCGGGTATTCGTCGTTTGGTGGTGTGATGCTGTGGGACATGTCCCAAGCCTATGGTGTGTGGTTTCTCGGAAACCTGTCATAGATGGGACTAACTGGGTTCCAGCCAACAATAGGTATGATATTTCTGTGAAAGACGCGCTGACCAGCGGGTCGGGTGGACCTGTGACGACCACGACTAGTATGCCTGTCACATCGACTACTCCGCCGACTACAACGACTGTGGCTACTACCACATCAGCCGGTACGGGTTCTTGCGCCGGAGTCTCTGCGTGGCAGTCAGACGTCACTGTAAGCCATCCCCCTGGTGTGTCGCCATGTGTGCTTTCGCTGACGATTTGTTGTTCTTCCACTAGTATGTGGGCGGTGATCAAGTCACGTACAAGTACGGCGGTAGCGTACTACATCCGAGTGCCCTATGCTGACACATGATTTTCAGTGGCGACCTCTGGAGTGCGAAATGGTGGACGTATAACGACGTTCCTGGCGGTATGTCTTGCGTAAACTTGATTTCGCAACATGCATAATGATTGACCTATCCTCACCCTCGCATGACAGGTACAGCAGATGTTTGGGTGGACGAAGGGGTCTGTACGACGAGCTTTGCGACCGCCAAGATCAGTGATCCCGGGAATGCGGCACAGGCAACTTTTGGAATCTTCCCCGCCGTTCCGACGAACAGTCCATGAGCAGCTGGAAATAGGTTAGTCCTCGTCGTCACTGAACCGACGCATTGCTCGGGGTTCTGTTGCACGCAAGTGTTTGGGGGAGCCCCAGTGTAGTATTACATGACGTGTACTGGTCTGAATCTTGAATCGTGTCATCTATGCATGCAAGGAGTGGAGACTGTCGAGGTCGAAAACGTTTACCAACTCTAACATCAAATACCATGATCAAGGTCGGGTTGCGTTGTTTCGTCTAGATTTTCCTGGGAAACGGTGCAGTCATCGCTGGTGACACCCGGGCAGTAAATCTAATCTTTCCTCTCTACGTGCCTACTAGTGAATGGTTATCTTTATTCGCAAGTGGTCATCCCGATGACATTATGAAAAACAACAATTCAACCTGATCAGGAGCTTCGCCACTGTGTCCCTTCGTTATAGGGCAGTTGACGATCGTTATCTCAATGCCTTGCATGGGCCGAAAACTTCCCCAAAGGGCTCCAAATCATCGACGACAGCACTCGACAGCAGGGAACGCAATCACACATTCATCGGTGTTACATATTACTATTTTTTCCCGATTCGCCACAGTTCAAAGATCGTCGCGGCTATGAACGGTTTACAGTAATGCCTAACTCGCAACTATCATACAGTCACAGACGGCGGCGCGGCATTGATCAGAATCGAGGCGTATCAACCGTTGAAAGGTAACATTACACACGAGTCCATCCTCTACTAGCTTGCTATTCGATGTCGCATCTTCAAAGCTCGTCAATCACGGCATGGTTTCTCTCAACCTGCGCCCCACCCGCCTTCTCGTTTACTGCATCTTTCAATCCCACTCCAACCAGCCACTCGCCCATGATTGCATTGAACACGTGTGGGAATTCCATGTGTGGCCAGTGTGCGCCATCCATTGTCTGCATGCATGAGCGAACATATGACCCGATCGACACACAGTGAGCATGTCTCCGCATCGACGTACCTTTGTAGTCAACTGTGGCAAATACCTAGCCACCCCTGAAGACTTGGCCATCATTGTCCAATCTGCGACGGGATCCTTGGGTGAGGTGTATCGGCAAGTCCGCTCGCTGTTTCGCTCCTCGTGTGTGAGGCGCGTATATCGAGCACGCACCTTGAGGGGGAGCACCGAAAGGACGGGTTGGGGAATCGTGAAATTGCCTTGGTCGTGTGCAGATTTCCATGTCCCATACTTGTTCTGACGCATATGTCCTCGTTAGCATGCACGATACGATCAGGAGAAGTCGACGCTTACGCCGCTGGTATAGAACATCAATGCTAAGGGTACGGACGTCGAGTGGAACAAAATTGTCCGGTTATGCCACGTATATATGCGCAAAGCACTTACAATGATCAAACCCTTGTCGGGTGAACCTCTCTACGAAGTAAACCTCTTCTTCTTTCGAAAAGTACGGAATCGGAGGTATCTAGCAAACACGTTGGTCGCTGAAACTGACGAGGAATAACAAGACTTGCCTCCATGCCATCCCACGCTCCCATAAAGGTCTCCCGGCTGCGCAAGAACGTCTTCGGAGGCGGACTGGCAACGCTCCTCAGTGTACCTCTCAACGTGCGTCGGACATCTCTGTTCAGCTCAACAATAGCTTCAGACGTGTTTTGTGCAAAGAAGACTTGGTAGGAAAGTGTGGGTATCAGCGCCGAGATCGACTCGATGGATTGGAAGGGGCTCGAGGAGGGAAGGTACTTGCGGGATGTGAACATGGACACCAGGAAAGTACTCATCATTCGACTCACTGGAATGGTCACACCGATCACAGCAGAAAACACGTCGGGGCGTCTTCTCGCAGCCTCGTAACACGCGACCGAACCCCAATCGTGACTTTATAGCAAGGAGTCAGAGAATCTGGCAAACAGAGATCGGAGCATACCCCAAGCAGACTGCAGACGGCACCCCAGCGTGCTCGAGAACACATGTCAAATCTCCTGTGATATCCGCCATGGTACTCGACGACTGGACATCGGAGGGGTGCGAGGACCCTCCAAATCCGCGGACGTCGATAGCCACGAGGTGATAATCGTGCTGGGACAGATGAGGGACGACTGTTAATTTGTAGGAAGATGCGAAATACCTTGAAATGTTCAATCTGCCGGCCCCAGCTACTCCACAGACTCGGCCAGCCATGCACCATCAGAATGGTCGTTCCCGCAGAGGGATTGACGTCGATGTATGCTACGCCATGAGAGACACCACTTTGGCGGAGCGCATATAGGCAGCAGTGTACCCACCGATAGTGATGTTTAAGCTCTGGTTGAGGACCCTGTCGATGGCAGGGCATGTAACAGTATGTATAGGATACTCCCCCGGATCGAATACAACGACGGCAAGGACACTTGCTGAGCGAGACAATAGTAAACTGGTAATAAACGCAGTGAGTGCACGGAACATGAAGGAAAGCGAGAGTGGCATCTTGATGAGTTGTCAATGGTGAGCGAGTAACTGAGTAATTATACTCTGGGAGACGGATTTAAACGGCGACCAAGTAATATAATCGTGGAATACAGAAGCCCTGCAGGATACTACACAAGGTTTGTCGTGAAGCGCAGAAAGGATGGATAGTACAAAGAAGAGCCAAAGGGATCATCAACGTGAACGACAATCAAGTGATGACGTTCGTCATCGATTCATTCAACCTCGTTGGATAGCTGATCCTCAACCCAGTGATACGAATCTTTTCCACACTCCCAAAGAGGCTGGAGTTTCGCCACAGCAGAGCGGAATTTATCATCTGGGTGACCACGCTCCATGATCGGGGATTGGCGACCCACGAAGGTCGCGGTAAGCGTACCCGTCATTCCGTCTGATGTATTTGTACAGACTATCGGATACCGTAGACAGTAATCCAAAAGCGTGGGTGGGTGTCGAGGTCATCGTCCATCTCCGACCGCGGGGATATCTGCAGTTCGGATGGCGTTGAAGAGCTCCGCAGGTCTTTCTTTGGTCGTGCAGTCAAGTTCGCAACCAACTTGATGTACGGGCGATCCGATCCGGGCGTGTATCCCTCAGAAATGAGGCCGTTGTTCTTCTGGTCCAAGGTACACACCATGTCGTCCGGCTGGAGAACATGCCTCTTCAGCTGGATTAAAATCGCAGACGTGGCGGATGCCTGGGAGGTACCTGTCGAGCAGGACAGGGATCGCAAGTTTCATGCAACGTTGTGTAGCGTCGCAAATAAAAACCATGCTCCGGGAGAGAACACAGAGAAGAGTGCACTCTCGTTCCTAGACCTGATGACGTGGGTGATTCAGAGTCGGACGACGGAGTTTTCGAATTGGTTGCGACTTGAAGGAGGTGGCGACTGTCTTATTGTCGGAAGTTGTAAGTGTCCAAAAATCTGCTCGGCGATTCCCGAACGGAAGAGTCTTCGATCTGTGTACGTACATGAGATTATAGGTCATGCAACGTTTCGCCAAACGGTCGGTGCGCCTAGTCCAAACCTAGAGAAAGATACGGAAATGAACTTTTCATTGAATCGAACTACATGCTAACGGAGTAGATCAACAAATGTGAGTCGATTATCTGGCAATGAAACAATCACAAGTACAGGGGCGAACCGATCCAAAAATAATCGCTTACTTCTTTATACCCCGCAGGCGGCAGGGAGCCGCCGCCCAAATTCCCAAACCACCAGAGCGACGTTTCCCCACTACGCTTTAGTTTCTTGGTGCGAGTTCGCCGTGTACCCCGAATCGTCACTCGCGTTCACCCCGCGCCCGATTCCCAGTCCAAAGATGGCCATCAGGCGGCTCGTAGTGTTGTTGCGTTTCGATTCCAGAATCTGCTCTTCTTGTCGACGGGTCTTGCCTGCCCATACAGTGGCGAAAGCGACACCAAAGGTGGCAACCATGGTGTTGACGAGCACAAGCTGATTCAGGATCATCGGGTCGACGTTGCGATAGACGCAGACGAATTGGGCGATGGAGAACATGGTTGGCACGAGGAAGTTTGTGAGCGCGATACGGAAGAGGGTGCGCATGCGCTCAGCCAACGTCGCTAGACACGGAAAATGAATAAAAGAAGAGGCATGTTTGATTAGTGGGTTGAATGCCGAGAAACGGGATAAAATTACATCTGCTAGCATTGGTCAGGACCCGTTGATTTACCTGGTGACGTATTTTCGAGAGGAATGCAAGAGATGCGTATCTGCAAGTCAAACGGTGAAAACGGTTCAGAAAGTTTTATAAGATCCACAAGCACTCACGTGTTGTCTATCATCTGAGCGGCCCATTCGATTTTTAAGTAGGGTTTGGAAGCATACACGACTCCCATTGTTACTGCAGCGTTTGGTCCGTTCATAGCGTCAACCATGGCCTTGGTGAATAAGAGGATGTTGATGACGCGAGTGAGCTTGAGGAGGACAGGAATCGCAATAAGGAGGGCAAAGCGGACCGAACCGACATGAATGAGTGGATAGACGGAGATGAGGCGAACGAGCAAGGCGAGGTCGATAAGTATAGATTGCGAGACGGAAATGAAACCAATAACGATGTTAAACTAAATAATAAATCATGAGGTGAGCGTTCAAAAGATCACTGGTAAACAACGCACAGCCAGAGGCCACGAGTTGAGAGGTTCCAATACGATATGAACCTGTGTGCGTCTATCAGTGACTTCATGGGATCAGCTGTGCTCGGGTGGCTCACTGCGAACGCATCGATTAGTACACCCTGCACGAAAGCGAGGAGAATAGCTGCTATATTGAGAATGAAGAGAGGCCTGCGGCGACTCTGCGAGGTGGAGAAGTAGAACAGCGAGACGACGAGAGGAATGAGGAGCGTCAAGAATGTATGCCCGATCATGAGGGAGTTCAGCGCGGGATGAATGATACTATTGAGACTCGTTGAGGATACAGACCCCGTAGTCGTGGAATTGGAAGACATGGTTGGGTTTCGAATCTAGTGAGCGGAGACATGACATGTCGAAGTTCTGTCCTATAAGTAGTTGAATCAAAATGAAATCGAATAAGATTCAGATGTCATATGCTTACCATAATAACCGAGAGACATTCGCGATACATGTTCTCGGCCATGTAGTGAAGTAGCCGATACCCGATTGTAGGTCTATCCCGGATCAATCTCACCTTGGAAGTCAGTTGGCACGCTGGTGGATTATCTGGGCCGTTCCAATACCATCGTACAAGTACTGTGGACGTTGGGTCAACCTGTGGAAATTGGATGTGACTGAGGTCGGAGACATTTCATGCCTTACTTTGCTAACTGACGTCGTGCCTGGCACGAGGCAGTCGCTAGAGAAGTCAAAAAAACTGGGCAGTTAATGTTGAATTCTTGACGAGTTTACTGAGACAAATCCTGAGCATTTTTCGTATCAGAGGGTCAAACCTTTCGCTTGATGTTACCGAGCAGTGCATCGTCGCAAGTTGCAGTGTATAAGAGTCTTTTTGATCTAAATTCGAAAAGAGTACTGGCAGACGTGACTGCTCCGAGTCCGTCCACTCCGCGGGTGGTGGACAGAAGCGGGTTACGTAACTTGTGTCCTCGCATAGATATAGGTCCGGCTTCTCTCGGCCCGGCGATCATGAGCCAGGTGAATCAAGCTTGGCTGTAGAGATTTTTTACTTTTGTGACGCTTCCTCAACGCAGGTAATCAATGATGCTAGTAACGTCGTGGCAGAGTCCAGACAAGCATCCAAGACGAGGGCGTCGGAGCGAAGTACCTCGGTCGTGCCATTCAGCACACATGGCAGCGCCGCAGACCTGCCAGGTTATTCGGCAAACAAGTTTTCTCTTCCGAGTGCCCTGTCGTTGAGTCGAAACAGGGTCACGATGTTCGTTTGCGTTTTTACATACGGATGTCCTGTTTTATTCGCTATCGCTGCGCCTGGTGACGTGGCGCGTCAGGAGAGTGATGAATGTCGCATCTGTCAGATCCGCATGTGGACTGCACAGCTCCCGGTCATGGCAGCTCATTACCTGTCCATGTCAACAGCTGTAGCTACAGACTATAACAACCCGAACCGCTGGCACGCCATGCACGCACCACACCAGGGGATGAATGTCGACCTGAAACATTTCGATACAGTATTCTCCGAGTTGATTGAACATGACCCTCGGATTCAGATGCTCTGAAATTTCCCCTCAGCCGACAGTGCAGATTAGGTCGACAGTAGAACAAATACACGAGATCAAGTGATTAGATGTCTTCTGGTTTGTTGAGCAGCCTTCCTTCCATCCCACCCTCGACCATCAATACCTGGCCTGTGACATGACCAGAGACAACTGATGATGATTGGATTACGATCTGGGTTGCGATATCGATGGGCATTGCGATTTTCTTGAGCGGCATCCTGTCGCTACGTCAGTCCTTGGAATAACCAAGCACATATACGGTTGTATGTCGCTCACGTTGCCAGAGCGCTGTATCGTATGTCAGGGTTCGCGAGGGAAACTTCAGCCATGGGTGTATATACCCAGCCTGGTGCGACGGTGTTGACTCTCCCTCGCGGCGCAATCTTCACGATCTCGTTCTTGAGCGTCATCGTCAGGCCATACATCATTCCTGTATCAACCAACGAGACCCATCGACGATCAAGCCCCAACCCCACGAGCACACGATAAGCACAATCGAAAATTCACATGACAGGCGCTCGCACCACTCTTTGTCACCGCATAGTCGGCGTTTCCAGCTTCGCCGTACTTGCCAGCTGTGCTCCCGACGAGCACTATCGCTGCCTTGTCCTTTGCCTCGGAGGACGCCTCCTTCAGGTGCCTGAGGTACTCTCGACACACGAGAAAGGAGGACGTAAGGTTCGTCGTGAGAATGCGATTCCAGCGCGCGAGGGACATATCTACCACCGGCACGTCTTGCCCGTCTGCAATCGCGTGGTTGACGACGAGCACCTGGACCGGGCCGGCGTCACTACGGGAGAGGACAGAAAAGAGGTCGACAACGGCAGCTTCGTCGGCGAGATCGGCTTGGATGATGTGGAGAGTGGGGTATGTCTGTGAGAGAGGGAGGAGTGGGGCACGTCGACTGTTGTAGTGCGCGGTGACCTTGGCGCCGAGCGCTAGCACGCCATGTCGATGATGTATTCAGCCTGAGATATTGAATGGATGAAGTGGGGCTCACAGCAGTAAAGTTTTGCGGTTTCGAGACCGATGCCGCCGCTTGCACCTGATCAGGGGTCAGTGCGTGCTGACGAAGGGGGCAATATTGGAGGTACCTGTGACGAGGACATGCACGCCTTGCAGTCCCAGATCCATCGTCGCGCACGAGCTTGCAGGATCAGTCCAGGGAACGACACTGGAAGCGTCGCAGGTTACGGAAAGGTTTGCAGCGCATGGGAATGACGCAGAGCGCATAATATAGTCTAGGCTGTGCCAGTTGCACCGCCTCTAAGTTCACAAGTTCACAAAACCAAGTGCTCCACAGGAATGAGGCCACGAACGACCCCACTCTATGGACTCTGCAAAAAGTGTCCTACAATCCATCGTGCTAGCTACGCAGCACGTCCGAAACGCTACGAGTCGGTATTCCACTACTAGAGGTGTCAGACAAGTCGGACAACACTCTCTCGTTCGGCTCGAACTCGAGTTCGAGACAATTGCCAATGCTTCACGAGCCATCCTCCAAGTCTTCGACAATCCAGTGCTGTTTCATCAGTATATGCTCGATGACCGCTTGATGGATTGGCTGTCCGGTCACGAACCCGAGACGTGTTTGGACACCTTGACAGAGATGGAGAAACTACTCAGTATCGATCACGATGTGCAGGCATCCTCTGGGTTCACTTCAACGAGATCCGGGTACCAAGATGATGACATCAATACCGCCATTGCGCTTTTCTATACCCACAAGGCGCATTTTCACTTTTTGCTCACGACGGATATCTGGTGAGTGTTGAGTATTTCGATGAGCTCATGACCCACAGCATTGCACAGGAACTACGAGAAGGATATTCTTACCCAGCATGTCCCTTCTACAACTGAGTGAGTATTGTCACCGTGTGGCGGGGTCGTGCTCTGAGCTGATCTTCAATTATAGCAGAGAGGTTCGTATGCAAGACCAAGAGGAATTTAAAGCCACTTCAAAGAAAGATATTGTGATGGAAGATCAGAGGAAGGAAATTGTCTGTATGTACGAGTGACTGTTTGCAGCATAAACAGGTCTCACTGACGGTACCGCACATCCAGCCCAGAAACTGAACAAGTTATTGGAAGTACTCGACGCAGTGAAGTGCTCTCGGAAACATCGAGCAACGTCATCGATACGTCAATCCGATACATGCATGTGGCTACCTGCTACGGATGCATATCGATCATGGAAGGAGGGAAAAAACTCATTCCTGTCACTCCTGGGGAAAGGTGATGGTTTCGATGATCCAAATGGTTCCGTTACTGACACGAACTTGATCACAGCTGGTGCTGGCAAATCAGTTTTAGCGTGCGTTTAGGTCATTTATTACCGAGGTTGAGTTGTTGACCATGCGAGCAGCTCGTCCGTCATCGATGACCTTACAAATATGGAGGGAGAAATCCTGGCCTATTTCTATTGTGATTTTCGTATGGGACGATCTACGAACGCTGTAGAAGTAATGCGCTCCCTTCTCGCCCAGTTGATCGCATCTCTCTGTGCCGCTATAATCGACCCGGAAGATTTCCTCGATGAGCTACTCAAGGATGCTGACAGTCGAGTAGATCCGTTTTACAACGTCAAAGGACTGTCATGTTATCTGTCGAGGGTCGCAAGGTTATGTCCTCGAAAGCCCCTGGTCGTTGTCGACGCACTCGATGAGTGCAGAGAGGTGGAGACTCTTCTCGAGGGCCTCATCACGAGTAGTCGTGACGTACGAATCTTTGTCACGAGTCGTCCTTGGCAGAACATCATCCAGATGCTTTCCCATCTCCCATGCATCTCGATGGACAGAATGGTCCGCGAATTGTCGGCTGATATCCTGCTACATGTTACGAGGGAGCTCGACTCACGGTGTCGGTTGAGAACATTCGATGGGAGGCTGAAAGAAGAGATCCGATCTCAACTGTGTGCAAAGGCAGACGGGATGTAAGGAGCAATGATTTATGTGTTCACTGCCTAGACTGACGGGTTTGTGTTCAAGGTTTCGTTGGGTACAATGTCAGATCGACACGCTCGACAAGTGCACATCAGTATCGGAAATTCGGAAGATGCTCGAGAGCCTTCCGGAAGGACTGGAAGAGACTTACAGGAGGATTCTCATTGCTATTGACAGGCGGCTATCGGATTCGTGTCTCGTGCGCCGTGCGTTAGTGTGGCTAGTGACCGCGTTGCGGCCAATGCGATTGCGCGAACTTCTTGAAGGGGTTACAATTGACCCTACACGACGAGTGTTAGACCCTGGATTCAACTTGATCAAGGGCGTCGATTTCTTGGAAGTCAGCAGGAGTCTCGTGATTCACCACAAAGACACCGATATCGTCACTCTCTCTCATATGAGTGTCAAGGTGAGTTTCGTCCACCCAATGAGTGACCGTCACTCCCGCGTGGCTCTTATCAGTAATTTGTAGGAGTACCTCGTTGGAGAACTCGTTTATGCTAAAATGCCGCTATATCACATCGTTTTGGAAGAAGCACACGAACACGTGGCTAGGCTTTGCATGGCATATATTGCATTCTGCCTCGAGGAGATGAAGGAATGCAGAGATCGGTCGTCCAACGCGACACGGGAACCGGACCTCGTGCATGCCACATCCTACGCAACTCGCCCACTTCTGAGATATGTACTCTCCAACGGTTTCAGCCATCTTGCTCATCTTGGGTCGGGCAAAGCTGGGATTTTCATGGATATGGAAACCCTCCAAAAGGAGATTCGCCGACACGCTTGGGAGTGGGACCGAATGTGCAAATTAGTTCCGTCGATTCGCTCTGGGATTCCGTGGCCAAGTTCGGAGCACGATTTCGTGATGTATACCCTCGTTGCTTTTGCGTCCGACACTCTGTTTCACACATTCCTCGATCGTCCTACCTTCACACCAAGGGAAGGGACCAACCCGCTCATATATGCTGCGCACTTCGGCAAGACTGATCGTGCTAGGGCTCTGATCTTGCGAGGTGCCAACATTCAGGACCGGGGCTTAGTTGTCGACAAATTGGCTACGGATGACTCAGATATGGATATGGATGGATCAGATGCAGATGCCTCGGACTCGAACACCTCGGTCGCAAATTACTCCGACGAGTGCGAGGCGATGCCAATAGAGGTCGCTGTAGACCATTGGCATGTGGAGATACTTGATCTACTTTTGGCGCAAGGAAGTACCATCCCAGATGGGTTACTGACCCGCGTGCTCAGAGTGCAGCCTTATCAATTCCCATTGTTTATTATCCACCGATTGCTACAAACGTCTGAATTCGTCAGATGGGCAGTCGCTCCCTGGGACAACCGACGACTTCTGGAAGCATTCATCGAGGACGAGGAATACTGCGAGCAGATAAAGGGCGGAGATGAGCTAATGCTTGCCACAAAGGCGCTTGTCCAAGCTGGTTGTGCAGAGGCACTTCTCCTCGTCGCAGTGGAAAGGGGGTGCATCCCCGTCATCAGAACTCTGCTTTCGATTAATACATCATCCCCTTCGGATATACCCTCAGTATCACATCCCTTTGGTAGGTCTTCGACACGAATTTAAACGATTGATCGCTGAGATGCAGAGTAGCCGTTATAGATGCCCTTGCGGCCAATGGGGATACTCCGCTCCATGTAGCTATGAGGTTGTCTGATGAAAATCGATGCCTCATTATCACAAAACTTCTCGTTGAGGCTGGCTGCAGCCCTTGTGAGCGCGATGCAGACGATAAACCACCAATCCACGCCGCTGTCGCGCAAGGATTTGTCTCCGTGGTGGAATATCTCCTTTCACTGGATGTGCCTCTTCCGTCGAGGATCTTATTTACCGCATTACAATCCACTTTCGTGAAGAGAGTCGAGATGATCCGCTTGCTTCTCAGCAAAGGTGCCAACGTAAACGTTCTCAATCCCGACGGAGACACTTTACTGCATATCAATGTGCAGTCACGCAATAGATCCGTTTGCTTGGAGATTGCAGACATGCTCGTTAAAATCGGCTGCGACCCCTTAGCCCGCAATCTACGTGGTGAAACCCCCCTACAAATAGCAGCAAAGGAAGGTCGCCATGAAGTCGTCAATTGCTTGCTATCATTCAGCTCCTCAATGTGCATCTCATCCCTGCTGAACACTGATCCCGCGGCGCAAGTACCGATATTGTGTGCGCTCCTTGGCCACAGGGATGGTTTACGCTTCCAGTTCAAAAAGGAAGATATGGCGTCCCAAGGAGTCCGCCCATTCCTAGATGACGAAGACCAATGTCTGGAATTGGCAAAGATTTTCATTGGCGTCGCCGATGACCGTTTCGCTCGCATTTCTGGCAGTGAAATATTTTTTGACATCGCCACGAGACAAGGTTTTGGCAAGGTTGTGGAATACCTCACTTCCGAAGCCGTGCCAACACCCCCTGCGATTCTGTTCACTGCGCTGCGGCATGAAGTGCGGATGATTCCTTCCCTCATTCGTAACGGAGCTATGTTGCATGAGCGCGATGAAAATGGAGATACACTCTTGCATGCCACCACGTCGATACTCACGGAGTCTCAATGTCGCGCGACTATAAAACTGCTCATCGAGGCTGGTTGCAACCCATTCATGTTCAATAATGCTAACGAGCAACCGATCCACATCGCTATTTCTCGAGGGTTCTTTTCCGTCGTGGTATATCTGCTGTCACACGCATTCGATGCCAAGGTGTCTCTTCGCCTCGACCTATCCAACAGAGATTACCTGCCATTGCTACACGCCATCCTGAAGTCGACTGATGTTGATGAGTGCAAATCTCTTCTCAAGGCTGGTTGTATCCCGTTTGCATCAGATGCTGACAGAGAAACGCCTCTCGACATCGCCATCAGTCGCGGGTTCACTTCCATAATTGACCTGCTTTCACAAGACCTGCCAATCCATTCCAATATACTACTCATTGCATTGGCATCACGACTCCTGAGCATTCTATACCAGGAAGACCCCTACAAGTGGAAATTGACAATCTCTTCGCTTGTTCGCAATGGAGCTGACGTTCACGCACGAGACTCAAAACGGGATACCCTACTGCACCGTGCTACGTGGCTGGAGTCGGAGGATCATTGTCTGGAAGCAACAAAAATATTCATCGAGGCTGGCTGCAGCACTTCCATTCGCAATGCTAGAGGCAAACTACCTATCGAAGTCGCCGTCACTCGTCATCGGCCCTCTGTCGTGGAATATCTGCTTTCACACAATGCACTGTTCCCTCCCAACATCTTGCACATCGTGTTGCGATGCATATGTATATCACCCCCGAACAATCACCACCAGGAAGAAGACCCTTACAAGTGGATATCGATAATCTCTTCGCTTGTTCGCAAAGGAGCTAACGTTCACGCTCGAGGCGAAGATCAGAATACCCTACTGCACTGCGTTATGGGGCTGGAGTCGGAGGATCATTGTCTGGAAGCAACAAAAATATTCATCGAGGCTGGCTGCAGCGTTTCCGTTCGTAATGCTGGAGGCAAACTACCTATCCAAGTCGCCATCACTTGTCGTCGGTCCTCTGTCGTGGAATACCTGCTTTCACACAATGCGCCGTTCCCTCCCGACATATTGCACACCGTGTTGCGATATATACGACCCGCAGGGCTCCTAAGGATGGTATCTTTATTTGTTGAACATGGGGCTGATGTATCTGCCATTTCTGCAAATGGCGATACAGTCCTGCACGCTGTCTTGGCACAGCGGGGGTTCCGGGCCGATCGAGATGTTGTGAACGTTCTCGTCAGAGCTGGCTGTAACACGCATGCACGCGACGCCAAAGGACGTACACCTCTCAAGCTTGCGAAAGACAAAGGATGCCACAATGTCGCGGAGTACTTGCAGCATCGCTCCTCCGTTTCCCCATAGCGATCATTCTTCGTGCTTCCTCACCCTTCCTTGCGAAATCGTGTATCCCAACCTGGTTCTACGTCACCTTCACTTAGTAGTCTAGCCTCTCTTCTGCCTGTCACTCCGTCTCCTCAGTGTCATTTTCCTTGTCCGGCGTCACCAACTGCCCATATCCTTCCTCCTCCGCCCCCCTCTCTCCTAACGCCATCTTCGCCAGCTGGGTCATGTGCGATGTGTAATTCAAGTCTGTTCCCTCCATTCAGCATTCAACAAACCAAACCCAACAGTTCGGGCATGATGTCTCTTCTTGACCTCACGAGCTTGCAGGCATGACTGGTTCGAAGGACAAAGATTCCTTCGTGTGGATTGTAATCGTGACGTTTACTATGTACCGTTCCGTACTTTTTTACAGTAACTTGTGTGTCTACAAGGTGTCGATTGAGGCTCTCGATGATGAACCGGGTGCCGTCAGACGAAGGGACCACCTTATTGGCACCTGCGAGCGGGTTTGACTTGGCAGCCGTCTCCAGGTCCTCCCACGCTTTGTCAGTGTTGTGAGATCCAAGGTGTGGAATTAGCCTAGGGGGTCCGCGGTGGCGGACCAATTTCCATCTGACGATATCGCAACCGCACTGACCGCCCCAGTGGAGCTTGAAGGCACACCATCCACTGGGATCGGCAATGACCCGGCGAACAGGTAGTCATTGAAGGCAAAGACGGACAACGGTGACCGGGTCATGTATGCTGTCATCAGGGACTGAGTTTTCTGTTTCTGGTGGGCTATGTATCTGAGTTTTGGCTTTGGCGCTGCCCACCCGAGCACTCTGGCCTGCCACCCAGCAGGGACACTCTTCAACGACTTTTTGAGGAACACATCCACAGCCCAGAGCGTAAGTGGCGTGTTGCGTGAGGCGACATTCCACAATGTAGGATCGTCTCGTCGCATGTCGTGACGACGTGCTTGCCCTTGTCAATGAAGTGAACAGATCGTATCTCTGTGCGATGTCCTTGGAAAACGTCTGCGTGCATTTCCCGGAACCGGTATCCCATAACTTGATGGTCTTGTCTTCCGAACCTGACATGAGGATGCACCCATCTTGAGAAACCGGGATGCAGTTCACTGGCTTGCTCATCCCGCGAACCAGCTTCCCAGATGACATGTCCCAAATCATGGTCAGTTTGTCTTCCGATCCCGAGAATAATCTCGGTGAATCGCTGGAAAACGCCAGCGAGGTCACTGGCCCTTCGCGCTTAGCTAGACGGTACAATGGCTACGCCGTCTCCATTGACCATACTTGGATTGCATGGTCATGCGAAGCGGATGCCAACAGGGCACAGTTATTCGATACACGTGATGGGTTCGGCGCGGTAGCCTTCGTGTTTCAGATGTTCCCGGCCGACCTTTGGCCCATACCACGATAGTACCGCCTTCGAACGTGGCCGCCAAGAAGACACCAGATGGGGAGAAGCGGACGAGGAGTGGTGTCGACGGACGATCTCCAAATTGAAGACTCGCGACATTTCTACCCGTGATCATATTCCATACTTGGACGCCTTGCTTGGTGCCACCTGTAGCGATCAAATCGCCGTTTGGGGAGAAGACGACAGAGTGGATGGGATTGTGGAGATTGATACTTGTCCGGAGGACGATCCAACCATTATCCCGGTCTGGATGCCAGATGAGTTTGCCAAATAACTGATGTTGAAAGGTTTTGTAGATGGCGCTCTTTGGGGGAGCAGACAAAATGGCTGTGAGATAGACGTCCAGTACAAATTCGGTACATGTAAAGTACCACGAGACGCTCAGCATCTTCAAGTAATGTCAACACTTCATTAGGAACTTCGCGTAATGTCTATAGATTGTCCTCAGCTAAGACGAAAGGGGAAGACAAATCAGACAAACTTCAACCAGCCAATGCCCTGGCGGAGCATCACCACAGCATTCTCGAGCTCGCCAAAGATGCTGAGTCCCTCCATCCGGCATAACAACACCGTGTTCCTGAAACTTTTCAGCACACCCAGCAGTGCCTCGTTATAAGTTAGGAAGCCTGTCCTTCAGGAGCTGCGCTATATGACAGGACCAAAAGCGGCAAGCGTGCAGAAGGGCATCGTCAAACGCTGCCTGCCGGCGTTCAGCGAGATCAAACAACTCACTGTTCGCCTTGGCAGGTCCCCGATCCCACACATATCGCGCTTCAATGATTTCGACATGATCTCGAAGCACAGCTCTGCCGTGAGCCTATGATAGATATCAAGGCTGATCGGATACTTTTGTGACCGTTGCGGATCGATCAGGAAGTCATGGAATGACGTATGGTAAAACTGGATGGATTGTGTTCCGTCCTTGGATGCAAGGAGAACCGAACTGAGGGAAGGAACAATCACTCTCGCATCGACGTCAGGTCGATGCAGTAGCTTGTGTAGACCAGATACGGACATGAGAATCACCATGCAATACACAACACCGAGCACAAGCCGTATGATATCGGGATCGGGAAAGACGGAAATGGCATCCCGATACAGCGCGTCGAGGTCAGCGTAGCGGACCCGGTAGATACAAAGGCATTGTCCCCAAGAATGGCCTGCAGACGTTCCACAGGGTTATGCATCCTGTCTCCGACGAATTGGACGAGTGTGAGTGCAAAGATGAACAATCCACCAGCCTTGTTGACATTACGCTCGAGCTCGTCTGACGATGGCCATGGACGAGGAACGTCTTTCATGACCTGGAGATGCTGGTCACACGTCACATCTAGAGCACGGTGTAAGAACGAGCGAATATCTGCCTCCGCATTGAAAGAATGGATATCGAGAGGCAGTGAGTGTGAGAGCTGATATGTCTGGTCTGTGGAATTGAGACTGAAGCCAACGCCCAGACCTGCTCGTGATTAACAATCGCAGCGGGAGTAAGATCATACGAGGGAAAAGCGCAAGTGTAATGAGCTCCGAAACGAGACTCTCGTCGTCGCACTCGTCAAGGGCATCGCTGCTCTCGGAGGGCTTTCATCGGAATCATGTAGTCGTTTTCCAGGGCTGCGACGACGGCAGGACGGATAGACGGCAGGAAGGAGAGGATTTGCGTCGTCAGCGTCGGGACGACATGTTGTGTGGTGCGTCGCTCGAGATCTCTTCATGAAAAGAAGAAGCTGGCAGGTAGACGCTTTTGACGCGCGTACTTCTCTGCTATGGTCTGTGACATGGCCGATTTGCCCGAACCAGGTCGGCCATTCAACCAACATATCGGTTTCTCGTCCGGTTCGTCTACCCATGAGGATATACGAGCGAGCAACTCGATGCGTGTTCTTTCGATACACTTTGGGGGCGGATACCGTTGTGCGGAATCATGGGCGGCACCGGGTACACTTGCTTTCTGGAGTGCTTCGATGTGAACTGCGTGTGATGGTGTCAAAGCGTCCATCAGTGTCGAGATGACTCGAGACAAGTTGCTCACTCGAATGGGAATCCTAGAGGATCTGATTTCCGTGGACGATGGTGTTGATATCACGGTTTGATTGCCTTCCACCGACGGCCGCGCATTGTAATACTGATCTCGATGAGCCTTACTGAAGGTGGAATGGCCGGCATCGATATGGGATGAAAATTGTTGAACATGGTTGGAAAAGATACCGTCGCAGTGAAAGTTTACTTAAGAAAGTTCTTGAAAGGATCTCTTATCAGAAAGTATCTGATCCAAAATGGTAATCGTCTAGGCGTCATGTGGTGACACCGCCTCTCTTGGCACAAAACCAAGCATGCACCACAGGAATGAGCCCCCGAACGACTCCTGTGACACTCTATGGACTCTGCGAAAAGTGTCCTACAATCCATCGTGCTAGCTACGCAGCACGTCCGAAACGCTACGAGTCGGTATTCCACTACTAGAGGCGTCAGACAAGTCGGACAGCACTCTCTCATTCGTCTCGAACTCGAGTTCGAGACAATTGCCAATGCTTCACGAGCCATCCTCCAAGTCTTCGACAATTCACTGCTGTCTCGTCAGTATATGCTCGATGACCGATTGATGGATTGGCTGTCCGGTCACGAACCCGAGACGTGTTTGGACACCTTGACAGAGATGGAGAAACTACTCAGTATCGATCACGACGTGCAGGCATCCACTGGGTTCACTTCAACGAGATCCGGGTACCAAGATGATGACATCAATACCGCCATTGCGCTTTTCTATACCCACAAGGCGCATTTTCACTTTTTGCTCACGACGGATATCTGGTGAGTGTCGAGTATTTCGATGAGCTCATGACCCACAGCATTGCACAGGAACTACGAGAAGGATATTCTTACCCAGCATGTCCCTTCTACAACTGAGTGAGTATTGTCACCGTGTGGCGCGGTCGTGCTCTGAGCTGGTCTTCAA
>JBBPNO010000334.1:0-28380 GCA_038090915.1 Boletus eberwhitei
CTAGCGTAGAACCAACGTACGAACAGCTAGACCTCAGCTGATGATGGGGGCTAGTGCACTATGTCCAAGAGCAACGTTATCCTTATTTGGTACGCCGGACGAGCGTATAAAACTAGTGTTTCGGCGAGTGCTATACTCGTCACCGTCAAGTGGTGAAGACTTGGAAACTGCCCCTTGGCTCTGGGGTCCGAGCGTTGTGTATGATAGTCGAATCCAAGTGTTATGAAATGATACATCCTCAACGCAAAGTCTCCACAAGGCTCGGAACTACCTCGCAGCATACACAGCTACTGGCTCAAGATATGAATGATGAGGGGGGTCTTATCCGTTCAGAGGCAGCCTACGGTGGTCAGAGACCAGAGCAATGACTTTAGCCCAGGAACAAAGTGGATTCGACTGGGGTACCAGTCGTTGAAGTGTCTACCTTTTATAAGTTACAGGATGGCGCACGGACCAAGCAGTGCGTGTAACTAATTACTATAGTAAGGTAAATGAGAGAAGCGTCTGTGAGAATATGAAGACGGTAATGAACGTGTGAAATGATGAAGTGTGAGAAAGAACGGAGATTAATAACATGAGGTAGTCACGTGATTGATTATGTAATAGTTCTCACGATCACGTGTTGTGGTCATGTGATTTTATAAGTAAGGAATGAAACGTAGAAAAGTTTTGAAAATATTCATATTATAACAACTTTCTTCTTTGACATTCTTCTGTGTTCTTTTCCCTTCTGTGTTCTTTTCCCTTATTTGTTCTTTTCCCTTACTTGTCATACTGGTCTGTGCACATAATTCTCCCCTATAAATATGACATCTTTACCTTGTATTCTGTATTCTTGGTTTATGCAATACAAGCATACATTAAGTCTCATCTCTTGATTGAACCACTGTTCAATACCCTTGAACTCCCCTTGACTAGCTGTTGCTAGCATCTTGACTTGAGAATGTTAGCATCTTAGACATTGGTCTTCCTGTAAGTATCACCTGAGAGTGATAGCTAGTATCAAGATCTTCTTTGGTATGCTTTGTGTAACAAAAGACCAAGAATGTTTTTGGTCCCACCTGTCTAGGTGTAGGACCCCACCACCATCACCACAAGCTTTTGAAGGGGATTGTTTTCCCTCAACCCAGATGACTCTGATATTGAAGTTGACACTCCTCCATGAGGCAACACCCCTGTGAACCCAGGCCTGCAATTGCACTGCCAGCAAAACCCAGACCACTTGTCCCACCTATTGCACCTAAAACACCTATTGCACCCATTGCACCTGTCATACTTCTGCCACCAAAGATGTCCTTGAAAACCAAGCTGAAAGTGGCCCTCCCCACCAACTTTTCCAGGAAATCTGCAGACGCTTCCTGCTGGATCAAGGCCATGAAGGCCTACTTTGCACTAAACCATGCCCTCTACTCTACTGATGAGGAAAAAGTTACCACCATGTTGAATAGGATGAGTGAAGGGCAAGGAGCCAACTTCACTGAGATGTGGTACAATAAACTTGCCAATACTACCATCGCCAACTCTGAGAAGACATTTGAGAAGTTTGTGCAGAACTTTGAAACCACATTCTATCCTTTTGACACCAAAGCAACCACCTATCTGGACCTTTCTAAGCTTGTCCAGAAATCTATCAAATGCCCTGATGGGACCCACAATGATGGGTTCCAACAATACATTACCAACTTCCAGAACCTATCTTACAAGGCAGGATTCACCAATGACATAACACTTATCAAGCAATTTTTACTTGGGCTCAATCAAAGGATCATTACCATGATCCTCTCTATGACCCCCATCCCAACCACAATCAAGGAATGAATCAACCAAGCAAAGACATTTCATGCCCAAAAGATGAGGATCCTAGCCCTTAGAGGAGGATGTCCTCAGATCTCATTTATTCCCTGACCCCAGAAAGATTCTAATGCCATGGACATTGACAGTGTCATCATATTCAAGCTCACACCCAATGAATGGGCTCACTGCTTTAGAGAAGGACTTTGCTTCTGCTGCAGGAAGAAAGGCCACAATAGTAACAACTACAATACCTTCCTCACCACCAGTTGCCACCCCCTTGCCCAGAACATTTGCACCATCAATACTTCTCCACCTCCTGTCCCTGCAAGAGAAACCCCACAATCCAAGCTTGATGAGTATATCAACTTGCTGAAAACCTCTGGGAAGAATAACAATGATATCTTCTCCATTCTCAAGATGTGTTATGATGAACCATCTGAAGAGCTTGCCAAGATATTCACCATGCCTATCAGAGTACAAAAGGCATGGGATTTTTGAAAAGGGAAGCTGCCTTGATGTCCTCTTCCCTCACCTTAAACCATGTACTTATAGCACCCCAAAACAATAGAACTATGTGTCTCCCTGTCTTGCTACATGATATTAAGAAAACTGTTGACACCTCCACACTGATTGATTCCAGTGCCACTGGAAATTTCATCAACCCATGACTACTGCCTCTGGAAATCTTTAAACTCTTCCCAGTATCCAATCCTGTTATCGCCTACAACATAGATGGAACACCTAATACTAAAGGAACCATTCAATGGACTACCAACATCTCCTTCTCTACTGGTCTATTCTCCAATATGATTAAGTTCATGGTTGTATGCCTTTCTTGCCCCCAGATTATTCTCAGTATGCCCTGGCTCCAGAAATGGAATTCCACCATTGTTACAGTTAACCAAGGGAGTACCATCTTTTCCCTACAGACCAACATTTCCTCTACCTCCTTGTGGAATGACCTATTTTATAAGGTGGGAGATTACTTCCATGACATCCCACAGACCCCCAATGAAGAAGGCTATGCCTTCTAAACCCTAACCATCAACATCACCATCAAGGCTATGCAAGGTGATGCACACTGCTCCTAGGCTATGTTTTATTTCTTCCATTTCATATTTATGATGTTTCATATATGGACAGCCTCTCCTCAGCTATGCTCTCTTGTACATAGCCTTGTAGTCCCTCTCCCCCGATCCAATCTGAGATCATATCTTACCTTTTCTATTTAAGTAGTTACTGTATATCTAACCTGCCCTGAAGCTCTCTTGTACTATATATACAACAATGCTTCTTTCATGTAACTCTAACCTTGATATACACCATTCACTGTGTAGATCAATACATATCAAAGTTTCCACTTGCTTCAATCTAGTTCCAATCTGGAAGCCATCTCTTCATTGCTCTTGCTATTTGCAGTGATAGCAAGCATGGTACTCTGTACCCATGCACTTAGTTGGACTCCCCCCCTCTAAGGCATGGTTGACTTGCCATTTGTCCGAGAAGTATCAGCCAACATTTCGGGCTTCTGCACAGTGAGCTACATCTGCAGAGTAGTGACAAAGCCTTCCTTCAGCATACCTGAGTCAATACCCTCAGGACCACACAATTTGGAAACTAGAAAGGTTCTGGTTGTAGATTAAGAAGGATTACATGGTCACATGTTAATAGTTACACAGAGATATAACAATCATTGACTGGAAAACTTTCTCCATTGACTTTTCTCCATGGGTTGAGAGGTCTCTTTGTGAGTATCCTCTCTGTGAAGAAAACATCAACAAGGTCACCATATCCATGGAAATCACTCAAGCCAAGAAACCCAAGGATGTCTCCCTCCCCAACTTCTGTTCCAACTTTGCTGATGTTTTTGATGAAGCCACTCATGCCAAACTCCCTCCTCATCATTCCTATGATCACACCATCGACTTAAAAGACACCTTTGTCATTAAGATTGCCAAGGTCTACCTGCTCAACCCTGCTAAGAAAGAAGCATGCAAAGCTTTTGTCGATGAATACTTGAAAACTGGTCACATTGTCCCTTCTAAGTCCCCCCAAGCCTCCTCTTTCTTTTTTGTCCCCAAGAAGAATGGCTCCCTATGCCCTTGTCAAGACTACCATTACCTCAACAGCCACATCATATGCAATGCCTATCCTCTACCTCTCATCTCCGAACTAGTCGATGACATGAAGAAGTCTAACTACATTACTTCAACAAATTTGACATCTGCTGGGGCTACAACATTCGCATTTGAGAGAAAGATCAATGGAAAGCCACCTTCATCACCCTCCAAGGTCTTTTTGAACCCACTGTCATGTTTATCAGTTTTTGTAATGTACCCAGGACATTCCAAGCTTTTATGAATTATATCTTCACAGACATGATCACTGAATGATGGCTTAAGATCTATATGAATGACCTTGGCCTTTATATGGCAGAAACTCTACATTTCCACCATGAATGAATCCATCAAGTTCTCCAATGCCTCTGAGAAACAAGACTCTCAGTTAAACTATCAAAATGCTCCTTTGACACTCCAACTATGGAATATCTCAGTATCATCATCGGCAATGGTCACATCCAAATAGATTCCACAAAACTCTCTGTCATTGCCACCTGGAAGCCTCCAACCTCCATCAAGGGTATTTATTCATTTCTCAGCTTTGCAAACTTCTAACAGAAGTTCATTGATAATTACTCCAATATCGTCACCCCCCTCACATTTCTCATCAAGAAAGACCAATCTTGGACCTGGAGCCCCCTCCAACAATGAGCCTTTGACATTCTTTGCCAAACCTTCTCCTCTGCCCCCGTTTTTTCCATTCCTGATACCTCCTGCCCCTTCCATCTCATGACTGACACATCCCTTCTTGCTGCCAGTACTGTTCTCATGCAAAAAGACATAAATGGTGATCTCCACCCCTATGCATACTTTTCCAAGCCTTTCTCCCTTGCAGAGTGCAACTATGATATTAATGATTGAGAACTCCTTGCTGTCATCCTCACCCTCACTAAATGGAAGCATTATCTCTAGGGCACTCTCTTTGTGACCTTGGTCATCACTGACCACAAAAACCTCTTGTATATCAAAGACCCTTGCAAGTTATCTCATCGATAAGCTCACTGGGCTCTCTTCCTCCAAGACTTCAACATCGAGTGGATTATTACCCCCAGCACTCATATGGGCCCCACTGACATCCTGTTCCATAAAGATACTCCCAATACCACCCTTGACAATCAAGATGCCTCCATTGACCTGGACCCCATTGTCATCAATGCACTCAATCTCGTACTCTCCACATCCATCATGCACTCTATTCCCTTCAACCTGCTTGTCCTCCACATTCTCTCTGCCCTCAAGGATGAATCCCCCTTCTTCTCTCACACCACCCTCACTGACTGGATCTTTGACAATGGCCACCTTTACTTCAAAGGTCACATGTTTGTTCCCCCATCCTCTCACTCCACCCTCCTCCATGCCATTCACTCCTCCCCCCTCTCAGGCCATATGGGCACCTTTTGTACCAAATCTATCCTTGAATGTGATTATTGATGGCCTGGCTTGGCCTCTTTTGTCAAAAATTTCATTGATGGCTACACTATTTGCCAACAATACAAAGTTAATATCCACCCCACTGCTCTGCCCCTTACACCTATCCCCTCCTTCCATTTGCTCCTCTTTAAACAGCTCTCCATCAACCTTATCACTGACCTCCTGCTCTTCTCCAGCCATAGCTCTATTGTGGTCATAGTAGACCATGGACTTATGAAGGGGGTAATTCTTACTCCTTGTTCCAAAACCATTAATGCTGCAGGAATCACACAGATATTTTTCGACAATGTATTCAGATGCTTTTGCCTTTATAATATTCTTATCTTTGACTGAGGCTTTCAATTCATCTCCACCCTTGCTAGAGAACCAGCCTGCCTCTTGAAATATGATGCATGACTCTCCACCACATACCATTCATAGATCGATGGATAGACTGAAAGGACCAATCAAGAACTGGAAACTTATTCCTGGATCTTCTATGTCAACAACCCTTTCTCCTGGGCACAATCCTTATCTGCAACTGAATTCCACCACAACTCCATCCTACATAGCTCCATGAAAAAATCCCTGTTCTCCTCCTCTATGGCTATGAACCCCAATCCTACCCCCTCCTTGGCAAAACCTTCCTTTCCGCCCTCAAAAACTGACTTACTTCTCTTAATGAAATCCAAAAGGAAGCCCTCACTGTCCATGAGTCTGCTAGAAAACTCATGACATTCCAATTCATCCACTGATTCACCCCATGGAAATCTGGAGATAAAGTTTGGCTTGAAGCAACTCATTTCTATCTCCATTACTCTTCAAAGAAGCTTGCATCCAAAAAAATAGGACTATTTGAGATTACATGTGTTCTATTTCCCCTCACATACCAACTAAAACTTTTATGTACCTGGAAAATACTGTACATGATGTGTTCCATATTTCTCTTCTATCCCCATACTGCTCCACTGACATGCATGGACCCTCCTTCTCTGAACCACCCTCTGACATCATTGATAATGAAGAAGAGTATGAAGTCAAGGCCATACTTTCCCACAAGGAAACCAAAATCTGAAGATTGTACCTAACTTCATGAAAAGGGTACTTCTCTGCTGAAAATACATGGAAACCTGAATCTAACCTCTGATACTCCACTTCAATCTTGTCTGATTATAAGCAATGACACAACTTTTGACTCAATAGTTTTCCTTTGCTCAATGATCTCTTAGTGAGTATCTCACAACTGAAAACTATCACCCTCTATGAAATGTTGTTCCTCTCCTCCTCCAATGTCTCCTCCTCCCTGTCCACCCCAAGCTCTCCTCTTCATTCTTGAAATGTATACCCCATGTTTCTCCCTATGAATGCCATCCACCTCCTCTATGCTGCCATTATCGACATCCCCCATCTCCTCCTTGCTCTCAAGGATGACCCCCTTTACCACAAAGACATCATCACTCATAAATTGGTTCACCTATTTCATGGCATCTCCTAGGCACAATGCCTTCATACTATGGAAACAAATGAATTTCCTCTATGTTTTACCTTGAAAACCCTCCCCAACCATGTCCTTACCATCCTCCACACTCACAGCTTTGCCTCATTCATTGAAAATCTCCCTCCTATGGTTATATACCCCATTTTTCATCGTATATATCTTTCCCTCCCACAGAACCAGTGTGACATATATTTAGACCACATTGAACAATTCCTTCTTATGCCCCTTGTCACAACTCCCCCCTACCCATATCACCTCCCCTTGCAACCAGATTGTCCTCTCCATCCCCTTCTGAGATGCACACCACCATCAAGTCTGACTTCAACTCTGACAACTCTTATGAATGAATCATCCCTGTTCCCACTGACCATCCACAAACCTATACTCTTGATAATGGCAGCCATGTCTTATTCTCCCCATTTCACATCCTCCCTCAGCCTGATTGCCTACACATTTCCTTAGCCATCCCTGACACCTCTTGTTTTCAATGTCACCACCTCGGTCACTATCATAAGGACTGCCCAAAATATATATGCCCCCACTGTTGTACTTCTACTTCTAGTCATCCAACCTGACAGTGCCTTGCTCTTCAATGTCATTACTATTGTAACTGGGGCCATGCTGAACAAATCTATACCCACCACAATTGCAGAGTTTGTTCTATGCCTGAACATATTGTTAGTAACCATCTGTTTGAATGTCTCTCACCCTTGCAATCTGCCACCATCTATGGAGAGCCTTCTACATCCACTACCTAGTTCTCTCATGGACTATGGTATTCTTATCGAATCTGAGATTCAATTGTACAATGGGGGTAATGTTACAATTTTCTTACTTCACCCTTGTATCTTTCTCTTCTCCTATTTCTCATACGTATGGATATGGAGATATGTACACCTCAATCTCCAATGTCAGTTTCTTGCTTCTCATCATTACTAATGTCATTCTTCTTCTACTCCTTTAGTTGGACTTATCCTCCTTACATATGTCATTTCTCTCATGATGATACATGCTCCTATATTCCATGACATTCTCTAACATTCTACTGATGTCACTTTCTTCTTTGACATTCTCCTGTGTTCTTTTCCCTTATTTGTTCTTTTCCCTTACTTATCACACTGGTCTATGCATGCAATTCTCCCCTATAAGTATGACATCTTTACCTTGTATTCTGTATTCTTGGTCTACACAATACAAGCATACATTAAATCTCATCTCTTGATTGAACCACCATTCGATACCCTTGAACTCCCCTTGACTAGCTGTTGCTAGTATCTTGACTTGAGAATGTTAGCATCTTAGACGTTGGTTTTCCTGTGAGTATCACCTAAGAGTAATAGCTAGTGTTATAATATGAATATTTTCAAACTTTTCTACACTTCATTCCTTTACTTATAAAAATCACATGACCACAACACGTGATCATGAGAACACTTACGTAATCAGTCACGTGACAAAGTCTAGAACCAAATCATGTGACCACCTCATGTTATTTATCTCCGTTTATTCTCACACTTCATCATTTCACACATTCATTTCCATCTTCATATTCTCACAGACACTTCTCTCATTTACCTTACTATAGTAACTAGTCACATGCACAGCATGGTCCGTGCTCAATCCTGTAACTTATAAAAGATAGACACTTCAACGACTGGTACTCCAGTCGAATCCACTTTGTTCACTGGCTATAGTCATTGCTTCGGCCTCTGGTCGTCGTAGGCTGCTTTTGAACGGACGAGACCCACATACCCTCATCATCCTTTTGAGCCAGTAGTCATGTATGCTGCGAGATAGACCTGAGCCTTGTGGATACTTTGCGTTGAGGATGTATTATGTCATAACAGCTAGTATCAAGATCTTCTTTGGTACACTTCACATAACAGATTCTAATCCCTTAGATACTAGATATTCCTAGACTAGATTTATTTAAGTTACAGTGCCATTCTGCTTAGTGGCTGTGTTCCCTTTCCTATCATGGTAGTATTTTTCTGCTTAGTAACACTACCATTCATGGTTCCTGTTTATCAGAGGAGCCTTTCTCACTCTGAGCAGGTTTCTAGGTGATCTCTTTCTCTTTCAGATATTCTGAGAGGAGATTCTAAGATTGGTCTTGCAGGCAAATCTTGCCTCCTTTTATGCTATTCTACATAAGGCTGTGCTGGTTCCCAATCCATTCCCTTCTCTTGAGCTATTGGTGCCTCTGGAGGAGAGTACACCTAATATGGACTAGTATGACTCATGCAGAGTCATAATGACTCATACTGACTCATGGAGCTGTGCTATGACTCACTCTGACTCACATTGATTTAGTCTAACTCATTCTAGGCTAGCTAAATCTGAGATATGAAGTGAGTGCATGTGAACCTTTGTACTTTTATGGCCAATGCTGTGATTGGATGGCAATACCTCAAGGGTCATGTGATTATGTTGTGCAAGTGTGGGAATAAAGGTACCAGTCACATGATTAGAAATATGAATATTCATATAGCTGATAAAAGCTAGTAATGGTAGTAGTAGTTGGAGATTTATTCATATCTCCTTAACAAACCATTGGATTGGTCTGAAACTTGGTAGGAGAGTAGGCCTTAGTATAGCCTTTCATATGATAATAAGAAATCTATGTTATCTATTCATGATCCCACACAATTCTCATTTTGTGCAGGTCACTATAGGTGTCAGTTTTTTGTGTCAAAAGGTTTTCCAGTCTCTGAGCTAATGTGGCATGCTAATTCTTGCATCATTGTGTTGTTGTTACTTGCATTATCACATGTAACATAGCCAATCTAGAATTTGTTGATGAGATAGTAAGGCACAGTCACAATATGAGATTCACCTTATAGACCACATCAACACATTTGGTAACCTTATAGAGTGCTTGTCCAAGGTGGGTGCCATTGTATGCATTGTTGAGATGTACAAATCCTAGAAGCACTGACTCAATGCTCCAAACAGTAGATACTTTTGCCTTGATCCAAGATCCTGTGACAGTGAAATAACCATCAACATTGGATGCCTGCCATGTATCACAAGTCAAATTGATATGCTCCTTGATGGTGTCACTCTGTTGGACTCAATTGTAATAATGATGCTTGTATAAGTTCAGTTGAACTCACCATCAAGCACTTTCAAAGATTGATGACTTTTTGTCAGGTTCACTAATGAGTCAGGATGATGATACTAGTTGTTGCATGGGAGGCAAAGTTGATCATTGCTTGAAAGGATGGGTTCTGCAAAGCATGGATAGGCTACAAACATTACCATAATCATAAGATTGATGCATCATGCTATATACATATCTGATCTATATTGATAAGTTAGTGGACAGCAAGATCACAGAAGCTTGAGTTAGAGTATCTGACAACCAGTTTCTTTCAAATAAGGTGTTCATCAATACTTGACTGTGCACTTGGCCCTGCACTTAGCCTTGCATTTTCCTATTGCTGCTTGATGTCCTTGGGCAACATTGAGGTGAAATCATTTGCAGCAGCCCACTTGAGATACTCTGCCTATTTATGATGTCAAATGATATAGATAGCATGGTGAGTGGCTTAAAATGTATGTGATGGTTTGAAATGGCATTCATCTGATGGCGTAAGGTGGTTACCTCGTTGATAATAGGTACTGGTTTTTTACATATGTAGCTTGCTACAGAATTATAAGACAGAGAGGCATATTATGAGAAATATACTGGACTTATGTACAACTTGTGCAATCTCTGTATTTGCCTTGCTTCTCATATGGAGCTGAGAAAAACTGGTTAATATCCAGGCTGTGGTCTTTGCATGTTGGCTTTTTTTTTTTTTTTTTTTTCTTCTGTGTTTATTGTCCTGCAGGGCGGAGGCCCTATGTTGGACAGTGTCTACTAGGTTGTTTACATGTCTGCTTGGTGATGTTTGAGATAGATTGTAATGACTGGGTAAACAGCTCCGAGAGCAGAGCAAAGCCTGCATGTGGCTAGGAAGTGTGACCACGTTATGGGTTGAGAGTGCTGGGGCAGCACTAGATGGTGTGGGACATGTTGGGATTGGGTTGGGTGGGTCTGGTGGCAGCTACTGACGTGGTTTGGGTTTAGGTGGGGAGAGGTTCCTAAACTGTTTGAATCGGCCAGTCTCCTATAGGAACTGAAGGGTGTGGGGAATGCATTTGGGGTCTGAAAGCAATGAGGAGATCTGATTCGACTTGTGGTGCATGGCAAAGCGGAGGTAGAATCTTGTGTGTTCATATCTGGAGCAGTATAGGAGGAGATGGGGGACAGTCTCATCATGATCTGGGCAGTGGGGGCAGGCTGGGTTCTCTGCTTTTGAGATGCAATGTAGGTGTTTGTTTAGCGGGACATGTCTGGTATGGAGTTGGAAGAGGACAGCAGTGTGGCATTTGGGTAGATCATCAGTGAGTTTGAGAAACCTGTTGGAGGGGAGTGAGTCATCTATGGTTAGAGTGTTTGTGGCACACGGGAATGTTAGGAAGATGGTTTTCCATAGCGTTTTTAGGAATGTGTTAATGTGTTGTTTTGCTGCTGATTTGCTTCTGGGAAGGGTTTTAGTTTGGTTTTTGGACTGTCTGAACTGCACTGGGAGGTTTTTTGGGCTGCCGCTATTATCCGCCACCGCCTGTTTGGCGGCTGCATCTGCTTCTTTATTTCCTGGGATACCGACATGTCCCAGGGTCCATCTGAGCATGATAGATCTGATGTGGTGGCATGCAAGAGTCGGTTCTAGGTTAGAATGGAAGATATCCATGAGGTAGTGGCTGGGTCCCAATGTGGATGTGGAGGTCACTTGGAGTACTGCCATGTTGTCGATGCCTAGCGACACCGAGCATATTCTTTGTCTCTTCCTTTTCAGCAGCTCTACTGCTAGGATCATTTCTACAATCTTGCCCTCATATACTGTGTGATCCTCTTTTGAGCCTAGCTCAAATCTAAGCTCTTCCATCTTTGTTCCATTCCTTCTGATTACCACTGCTCCTCCTATTTTCCTGTCATGGCCTGAGCCGTCCGAGTAAAGATAGATGTCGACATGTGTTTCTGCTTCAATGTCTTGTATTTGGGTTTTGACTTGGTCCTCTTTTATCTGTAGCTTGACTCTTGGCAACCATTTTGAGTCAAAGTGGGTTGGTGTGATGGTTTCGAAGGCTCTGGGGTCTAGATTGAAAGAGTTGGTGAGGTGATGTAGGAGGGACTTGTGTCGGTTGTGGTGTCTGAACATGCTGATGATGTGTCTGTACAGTGGGTGTGCTTTGGGGAGGGTGGCCATTCTTAGGGTGGCTTAGCTGCAGTGTTTTCGGAGGAGGACTGGAATCTGAGGTAGGTTGGTGTGGGCGAATAGGACATCTGAGGTGGTTGTGAACATTCCTCCTGTTATGTGGATGGTAGCTAGGTGTTGGACTGATTCCATCTTTTTTCTGAAGCTGCACATGCCCCACCCGTTGTCCTTTTTTCCTCTGCCCTGTTCCAGCATCATTGTTCCCCATACATCCACCACGTATAGCATTTTTGATATGGCGACTCCTGCATAGAGTTTCTGCATCATCTGCACTTTGATGCCTTTGGATACTTTTGTCATACGTTTGCATGCTAGAACATATTTTGTGCCTTTGGTGATGGAGTAGGTGGTGTGCTGGTTGAATTGTAGTTCGTTATCTATGAAAACTCCGAGGAATTTGTGGCTGGCAGATGGTGCAATGGTGTGCCCCTGGATGGTAATGGAGGGGCGGGAAGCTGGGATTGTCTTTCCTCTGCATTGGGAGTCTGGGATGCATGCGTAGGAGACTCCTAATAGTGTGGTTTTCTCCAGCTCAGATTCTGCATAGTGATCTTTGCTCCATTCTAAAGCTCCTCCTTCCTCTTCCATGATTAGTTTGAGCTTTTCATTTGCTTCTTCAAAGCTCTTTCCTCTTGCTATGAATGCTGTGTTGTCAATGAAGCCAAGTCCCATCTTGTCCTTTGCTTCATCAGCAAGTCTGATGAGGTCCAAATTGTAGAAAAGGAAAATGATGGGCGACATGGGGCAGCCCTGGTCAAGACCTATGGGAATTTGGAATGTCAATGAGGTGAAGTTATCAAAGGAGAGAGTAGTTTTCCGGCCATCTAGACAGTGTTTGTATCAGTCCATGTATTCCTGGGGGATCCCTTTTGTTCTCATATTGTAGATTAGGCACTCAATTACGATGCTGAGGAATGCTGTCTTGACATCTAGGAACAGCATTGAAACATATTTGTCAGTGCTTTGGGCCCATGCATGTATGAGGATAAGATTTTGGCCATGGTATCGAGAAGGGCGATGGGTTGGTATACTTTGGAAATGGTGTAGTCTGGGTGGCCTGATTTGCATAGGACAATGATTGACGATACTTTCCATGTTTCCGGGTAGAATCTGAGGTCGAAAGTTGCTCTAAAGATAGTTCCTAGGTGTGGTGTGAGTAGATCAGCAGTGTTCATGAATATGGCATTGCTGACCCTGTTAGGGCTGGGTGCTTTGTATAGTAATAGTCGTTTAATTGCATTTTAAATTTGTGTATCAGTTATATTTGTGAAAGTACATACTGGTTCCAGGTATATGTTATCCGGAAGGTTAGGTATGTGTTCAGGTCGCAGTTTGAAGAAGTTTTCATATAGTAATTTGCTCTTCTCTTGGTTCATTTGTTCGTCATTTTGAGAGTGGGTGTTGGACTTTCTAAGGTTGGGAATGCATGAGATAAAGTGGTTGGAGGGCTCGTCTACTAGGTACTTGTGGGCTTGCCATATGCTAGCGGTGTCGATATTTTCTAGGTATTCATTCCAGTGTTGTTCCTTGACTTTCTGTACCTTCTTGGCAAAGGCATTCCTTGCTTTCTTGTGGTCCTGGTGGATCGGGTTGTTTCATATGTGATAGCGGGCTTTTGCTTTGTATGCGATCTGTTTGAGGTTTTTGTTAGCAGCATCTAGTTCAGGTGACCACCAGTGCTTAGCATAAGAGAAGGGTTTCGAGAGCGGGACTTTTTCCTCTATTGTGGATATGATGGCGTGTATGAGGGAGTTTAGTCAGTCTTGTGCCTCATTGATATTTGTGATGGGGTTGGGGTTGGAAAGGCCATGTAATTTCATTTCTAGGCTGGTTTGGAACTTTTTCCAGTTGGTAGCTCTGTAGTTTTGCCTTGGGAAAGCATTGGTCAGTTCCAGGGTGAGGTTCAGTTCTGTTATGATTGGGAAGTGGTCAGTGTTTACTGGGGTTAGTTCTTCTTTCGTGATACATGAGATTACTGAGTCAATGAGGTGGGAAGTACAGAACATGTTGTCTGGTTGGATATGGTTACCTGTGGAGTTGGTACATAAGGTTGGGGTGCCCGGGGGAAGTGCCATTTTTAGATCATAAGTCAATAGGATGTCCAAGAGTGGGTTGGTGGTGGTGAGGTTGGCGGCGGTGAAGAGGTGGTGGTTGTTGAGGTGGTCCCACATGGTGTGGTATCGGTTGAAGTCTCTGAGTAGGAAAATGCCGCTCACGTTGTTGTTTCTGTCCAGTTGGTGTTGCACAGAGAGGTGGTGGGCAATAGTATTGAGGGTGTGTGAGTGGGTGCTGTTGTTGTAGATGTTGTATAGTCAGAGTTTGCCGAAGTCACCTGATAGTTTGAGTGTGGTGACATCAGGAATGTCTAGGGGGATGGTGCTCCAATGGTCTTTGAAGATGAGCTTGTTGACAAGTATGATTGAATGGGTTCTTTTGGCATTGGTGGTGTTGTGGGTGGTGGGGTATATGACGATCTAGTGCAGGTTTGACACAGTGAGGTTGACGCAATTGATGTGAGGTTTTTGCAGGAGTGCAATGTTGTACTGTTTTGGATTGAGTTCACATAGGAGTTGTTGTTGGGCGATGTTTGATTTATTGAGATTGTGTTGCCATATTCATAGTGTTTTTCTATTTGAGTGGATGGGGTTTGGGCATGATACATTCATGAGTTGGCGGAGTAGAGTTTCTTGTGGGTGGGTCGGTTGGGGGAGAAGAAGGTGGTGGTTTCTCCCTTGTCTAGCGAAGAGGATGATCTTCCTGAGGTCAGCTGGGAGGCCAGGAAGCTGTCGAGGTGGAGTTGTGTGCCTGGAGTGGTGGAGGTAGTCAGTGGAATGGTGTTAGTGTTGGTGGGTTTGCGGCAAAGAGGAGGGGGTAGTTGGTGTGTGGCTTTTGTTCTTCTCACTCTATTTTGCAGGAAGAGGTGTTCTTTCTCTCGCTCCTGGATATTCAGGCTGTAACCTTTGTTGGGGTTGGATGATTGGTTGGAGGGGCAATGGTGGATGTTGGATGGGGGAAATCTGCATGTGGGTCAGTGGTGTCATGAGTGGTGATCCAGGATGAGGGGTCGTCAGCTGTGGAATAGTATTTGAACATTGCCTTTTTGTTGGTTTTGAGCATTCTCTGTTTCGCTGAGCAAAACAATGTGCAGTTTCTGTCCCATGATATATGGTCCTGGGTTTTGCAGTTAATGCAGTAGAAGTGGTTTGGTTCTGTGACACTGCAGTCTCTAGTGGAGTGGTTGTGATCACCATACATTCCATATGTTTCATTGTATTCTGGGCAGTTTTTGGCGAAGTGGCAGCCAAGGATTTGGCACTGGCAGCATCTGGTGGGTTTGGGGTGGTGTCGGTGGCCGTATACTTTCCATCCTTCTATGTTGAGTCCTTGGCGTGCTGCTAGGTTGGCGTTGTATGCAGTGTCGAAGACTATGATGGCGTGTGTGACTTTCTGGTCCTTCTTTCTGTGGAGTGGATTTTTGATCCAGTTGATGGATTTAATGCTTTTGGATTCGAGGTTGGAGCTTGTCTCTAGGGATCAGAGAGAGTAGAGATCCTCAGTATCTAGGATTACTGGTACAAATTCCACCAGTACTTTGTAGGTGCATTTTATGAGGGTGGTGTCAGTACCAAAGCATTGGAGGAAATCATGCTTATTTCTTAGGTTGTGAAGCCATGTTATGCTTTCTGGGCAGTCAAGTTCTAAGATTAGGAGGTTGCCTCTTGCTCAGCAGATGCTGAGGCATTGCATGTTGTTGGGTCTGGGGTTGTCATTGTTTTTGGGGGCTAAGGCGATGTTTGTTTTCTTGACTATCTCTTTTTTGCTAAGCTCAAGAACAATCAGTGATTCACATTTGATTACTACCTCTCTTTTTCTTGCTTCGTTTTTAGCTAGGATTTCCGCTTGGAGTCTGGGGATGCCCTTTTTGGTGGCGTCGGCATATGTCTTGTGAATGGAGGGTACCTGGGAGTTCTTGGGGGGAGGGGCATTGTAGAGTGCATCACAGCAGTTTTTAACACATTTCTCGAGATTGGTTACGGAAGTCTCTAAAGATTCTTTTGTTTCCTTGATGAGTTTGGTGAGGGCAGTGGTTTGTTGTTCCTGTACTTGTATGGAGCTTTCCAGTCTGTGTACCCTGGCATTGAGATCATGGCCTTGATCTGTTTGGGGGCCTTGTGGCTGTGGCTGAAGGTCAAGATCTAGTTGGGTTTTCTCTATTATGAAAGCTAGGGTGCAGAGCAGGTCAGTATATAGTTGGTTGGATGTTTTTGGGTTAGCAGCAAGTTCGAGGAGGGCTGATAAGAGGGTTGAGAGGAGTTTGTGGGTGTCTGCTTCGGAGTTGGGGAGGGTGAGGCCATGTTATGATAGAAAGGGGAAAGCTTCATTGGGGGCTTTTACTTTGGTGCTGCCGAGGGTGAGAAGTGTCTTCTTTACTAATGTTATTGAAGATATAATGCACTCTGTGGGATAATCAGCCTGGGGGTCTTTGGGATGTGGCAAATGCATGGAAGGGTGGCATGGGAATGTTGAAAATGGCCATCCTGGAGTGGGTGGGTTGGTGTCTGGCATGGGGTGTGTGGGTATTTTCAGGCAGGTAGTGTGTATTTGGGAGGGGTTTTTGATTGGTGAGGTTGGATTTGGGGTGTCTAGGGTGTTTAAAGTGTCTAGGGTGTCTATGGAGGAAGTAGTCTATGCTTTTATTCTCTATGTATTTCGGGGTCTCTGTGGGGGTGTCACCTAGTACAAGGTCAAGAAGCGCCACAAGTTGGCTTGATCAGCTTGTCTACATCAATGAGTTTGATGTCATTAAAAAGGCCATCAAAGCCTGTATCAGTGGGTTCATATGATGTTTGCAATGGACCACCATCCACTTGGTTGGAATGTTGCTATGTGGGTGTAGCCATGGCATTGTTTGCCAAGCTAGATTCAGCTGTTGTATATACTCAATTTTTTCCTGATCACATATATATATATATGAAATAATATGAGATAATATACCTTTTGTAAGTCATTGTCTTTTTGCTGTTGCTACAATTTCATCATCAGAGGTTGCATATTTTGTGCTCATACTTGCTGTGGTTGGGGCTGTCAGGCCATACATTATCTATGTAGCTGCTTGTACTCGCCTGTGTGAACTCAGCTCCAGCTCAGCTGCATTCTTGGTGAACATAATTCAGGCTAAGGGGGCAGGTATATGCCTGCAGCATGCCAGTTCATCTCCAATGTCAGCTATGTCAGACATTACCTGAAGAAGTTGAGGAGAGAATTTTTTCATTGGTGAAAATAGACTATTACAGGTACTGGTGATGTCCAATGCATCAAGCCACCAAGCTCCTTAGCACCATCAAAGCCTCAGCTTAGGAAACTTGGCCTGGCCACATAGAAACCCAGGCTGAGCCATAAGCTTCCACAGGCCAACCCTAGGGGCCTGGCTCCACCTGGCCCCTAAGAGTCCAGCTAGGCTTGGCTTCAGCTTTGGAGCCAGGCCTGAACATCACTAAATTCAGGTCTTGTCTTTCTCCTTGGTGCTCTCAAAGAGAACTAACTCAAAAATCAATGATTAGGATATAGCATGGAGTCTCCCAGTGGCAAGTTACTCTACATGGTCATCATTATAGGTACACAATTTTTCAAGGGCAAGAAGCACCAATATATGGATTGCCCTGTTATAGATGTGCTCTAGATAATAGTTCAGGTTTCTCAGTTTATTCTCCCTTGGTTGACTATAGTTCCATTGTCTAGCAATCAAGTAAAACTAATTTTATCTATCACTTTTGTCCTGCTTATTGACTTGAAGTTGTGCAACTGCAACTAGCTGACAATATTCATTCGTAATCAAGTCCTGAACCATTCCGGTTCCATCACTTCCAAGCCCGGAAGTGCCCATCTGGGATCATATTCCAGAACCACCAGTTCTGAAGGTACTTCTGGAATTTTCCCATGCCCTTCCACAGGTTCTGAGACTAGCATCTCGGAACTGCTCTGGAACTGTTTCCAGAATTTTCCCATGCTCATTCCAAACTCAGAATGAACTTTTATTACACTTAGACTTTCATCATTTCTTAGCCAATACTTACAATATATGTTACACACTTCCTTTGGACCCGTTTACACCACATCACATATAATATAATATGAGTATACCTCTGCCCATATATAGTTCCTACTTACTGACATGCACCTCAATCGTTTCCGCCCTCTTAGGCAGTGGCTGAGGTGAGTCTCTTTTTCTTATCATTTACTTGTAGCTAATGTACTGTAGCTCTGGGCAATTCCTGCCCATTCCTAGATTCTGTCAGGTTATGAGCCCTGTTGGCGCAAGCTAAACAAGAACACTCAGTGACAACTCAACTCCACCTTGCACATCCCTCAGTGCACTTCAGTTCATTACGGACTCACTTCCACACCTTCCACCTCTCGGCAAAACTTTGTGCTGAAAAAGTTTTTAGTGTCACTGCTGGAACAGACGTAAAGCCTGTTGTCAGCTCATCAAGTGCTGTCACCATTTCTGATGTTTGTGAATGGCAACAATGTGATGAGAAGGCTCATGGCATCATTCAGCAGCACATTTCTGATGCCCTCCTTATGAAGACTTGTGCCTGCTCTAGTGCCAAGGAACTCTTTGACACTCTTGTGAAACTTCATGAAAGCCCAAACATCTCCTCTGCCTTCTACCTCTTCCAACAACTCTTTAGTAGTACATGGAATGGGACTTCTGCTGTTGCTGAACACATCTCCACACTCCAAACAGTGGAAGCTCACCTCACTGGAATGAAATTTTCAGTAGACGACCTTGTTCATCCTTCTAAACTCCCTTCCGAAAACTCTGGAATGGGAAATGTTCAAATCTTCTGTCATAAACACCATGGAAGACAGCAAACTCACCTTCGATGCCATAGAAATCTGAATTACTGCCGAAGATGCACAGCTATATCCTTCTGGACATTCTGAGTCTGCCATGAAGGCTTCCAGACATTCCAAACCCTCAACTCGCCCCTCAAACACCTCTCCCTGGTATGAGCACCATCTCTCCTCAACCCATAACTTCTTCGACTACAATACCTACAAAAAATGGGTCTTTGAGCTAAGGAAAGGAGGGTTTAGAAAGTTAGAAAAAGGAAAGGATAAGGCGAATGCAGTGGAGGAAACTCCAGATCCTCCAGACATAGCAAACATAGCTAAAGAACATGTATCTCACTCCACAATACAACATGTTCATGCCTACTTGTCATCTGAACCTAAAAGCAGTGGGAGCAACACACTAATCATTGACTCTGGAGCATCCTCACACATTATCCCTCACTGCTCTTGGTTCCAGATATACTGTCTACTATATTCTCCCCATTCTGTAACCCTTGAAGATGATTCCAATACCATGGCCATTGGAATTGGAACAGTACCACTTACTTCACAAGTGTCTGGAACCATCTATGAGATAATTCTATCTGATGTTCTTCTGATTCCCAAGTTCCGAATCTCCCTCATCTCTGTAAACCAACTTGCTTCTACTGGTCTTTCCACCATGTTTCTAGCCAGTTCCGACATGTGCTATGTTTGGAAGTATTGGAATACCATACTCTCCGCCACACAGAAAAATGAACTATACCATGCAAAGGTTAATCCAAACAATCAGAAGGAAGCAGCATATGCCACAGTGGACATAAATCTTTTACACAGATGTATGGGCCATGTCTCTGTGCACCGCATTCAACAGATGGTGAAGTCCAGACAACTCCGAGGAATAGACACACTTAGTGGTTCACCAACATTTTGTGAAGCATATGTTCTTGGAAATATGAAGAAACTACCTTTTGAACTTCAAGATGGACCTTGCACCACTCGCCCACTTGAAATGATCCATATTGATGTTGGAGGCCTAATCACTCTGAGATCCCGAGAAAGCTATAGATTTTGGATCATTTTTGTAGATGACTTCACCCATTTCCCTTGGGTATACTTCATGAAACACAAGAATGAAGCACTTGGAATCTACAACCAGTGGAAAACAGATGTCCAAACACTTCTCTGCACTGAGATAGAACAAGAGAACTTCTCAGAATCCTATGTTAAGTTTGTTAGAAGTGATGAAGGAACCAAATATGTCAACAAGGCATTCTGAAGTTAGTTCCGAACTGATGGAACACTTCATGAGACCTCAGCTCTATACACTCCAGAATAAAATGGACTAGCGGAACGGATGAACCAAACTCTATGCACTCTTGCAAATACCATGCTAGAAGAATCCAAACTCCCCAAGTCCTTTTGGGCTGATGCAATGGCCACTGCTGCTTATATTACTGCATGGAGCCCAACTTCTGGACTTGATGGAAGGGTACCTTACCAAGTCTTTTTCAATCGACAAGTCGACCCCTCTCTCTTTCAGCCTTTCAGATGTCCAGCATATGCCTACACACCAAAGAAACAATAAGGAGGGAAATTTCAACCACATGGGAGAAAATGTATCATGATTGGATACACATATGGACAACAAGCATACAAGCTCTTGGACATAGAACGTCGAACCATCATCTCTAGCTGACATGTTACCTTTGATGAAACCAGAACCATCTCCGGAACTGAGTCAGCTCTATAAAACAGCCCCGCTGTTGAGGGACAGTGGGAGGGTCTAATTCCAGAGCATCTTCATCAACTAAAGGAAAATAATGGAGATGATGATGACCACCATCCACCAAATCCCAGATCAGTGGAAGAAGATGCAGTTCTAGCAGATATTCCTGCACGACCAGCAAGTCCTGCTGTATGAGAGCTTGTAGATAAATTTGAACAACTTCATCTGGATGCACCTTATCCTCCAGCAATTCCAGCAGTTCCAGCAGTTCCAATAGTTCCAGCCATTCTGGCTCCTCTGGCTCCTCTAGCTATTCCAGCTCCTCCTATTCCTGCACCTGTCCCAGCTCATCCCCCTACTCAATGAGTAGCTGATGTATATAGAAGTAACCGACTATAATGACCAGCAAATAAGAATAGAGAATATCAGCATACTTTGGATGAAGAGGCTATGAGACAAGTCCATCAACAGCAGGAACAAGTGGAACACCCAAAATCACCGAAATCACATTCAGAACCACTGGAACCACCGGAACATGTGGAAGATGAATCCAATATTCCAAGGGCATTTTCAACATCCATAGAAAATATGAAGGATTTCATATTTGCTGGTTCTGCAAACTCCAACTCAAATAAACCCCTTCCCAAAACACTCAAAGAGGCTTACTCCGGAGTAGACACAGAACTCTGAAAATTGGCAGTGGAAGAAGAGCTTCAAAGCCTCAATTCCAATCATGTCTATGAAACTGTTCTTATCCTAGAGGAAGTCAAACCCATCACTTCCAAACCTGTCTTCTGTACTAAATGAGATCAAAGTGGAAATGTGGAATAATATAAGGTTCAGATAGTTGCAAGAGGTTTCACCCAGAAGAAAGGAGTTGATTACCAGGAGGTTTTCATCCCAGTAGCAAATCTTGATTCAGTTAGTACACTAATTGCCTTGGCTGCAAAACACAACCTAGAGTTGGATCAAATGGACGTCTCCATAGCATACCTGAATGGAGAGCTTGAGGAGGACTTATACATGCTACCCCCAGATGGCATTCCCATCCAATCTGGATATTGCTGGAAGCTCCGATGCTCCCTATATGGACTCAAACAGGCTGGACGAACTTGGAACAAAATCCTAGATCGAAAGCTTGGAGAACTTGGCTTCATTTGTTTGGATGCAGAAACATGCCTCTATGTCTATCAGAAGGATGGACAGGTCTGCTTCCTGGTTGTCTATGTTGATGACTTACTCCTAGCTGCAAATTCCTGGAAGTTCATGGATTCTGTCAAAAAGGAACTTTCCTCTAGCTTTAAGATGCGGGACCTTGGAGAAGCCAAATACATCTTGGAAATTGAAATCAAGCGCAATTGTGAACTTCGAACCATCTCTCTGTCCCAATCACAGTACTTCTGAAGAATCCTGGAATATACCGGTATGTCAAACTGTAAACCTGTATGGACTCCAATGACACACAATTTCCATCTCTCTGCAACCAACCCAGAGGATGACCATAGCATTCTAGAAATGGTCATTGAAGGGCATCAAGTTTCTTATCTCACCATCATTGGATCCTTGATGTATCTCATGCTTGAAACACGTCTGGATATTGCCTACACAGTTGGAACACTCAGTCGCTTCAGTGCAAAACCCAAACTAGTTCATTGGAAAGCAGCAAAGTGAGCACTCAAGTACATCCAAGCCATAAAGAACATGGAACTCAGATTCAATGGAACTGAGATTTCAATGGACCTAGACTTTCATGGATATACTGATGCTAGGTGGTCTCAGGATCCCGACAACTCCCAATCCACTTCCAGTTTTCTTTTCATGAGCAATCATGGGGCCATCTCCTAGTCCAGCAAACAACAAAGCATGGTTGCACTCTCAACTACTGAATTGGAATACATTGGACTTAGCAATGCTGGATAGCATCTTGCATGGCTTCGGACCTTCTTCAATGAAATTAGGCATACATAGAAGGGCCCAACTGAACTATTCTGTGATAATCAAGCTGCCATAATCCTATCCCGTGATCCACAGTTCCTAGCACTAACAAAGCACATTCAATGAAAATACCATTTCATCAGAGATAACCTTGTTGGAAAGGGAGAAGTGATTGTTCGCTATGTTCCGACCAGAGACATGGTGGCAGACATACTTACAAAACCACTTGTAAGGGATCAACACTGGAAGTTTGTTAAAGTCATGGGACTATGGTTATACTCGAGTGGGAGTGACAATATTCATCCATAATCAAGTCCCAAACCATTCTGGTTCCATCACTTCCGAGCCTAGAAGTGCCCATCTGGGATTATATTCTAGAACCACCAGTTCTGAAGGTACTTCCGGAATTTTCCCATGCCCTTCCACAGGTTCTAAGACTAGCATCTCGGAGCTGCTCCAGAATTGTTTCCAGAATTTTCCTACACTCATTCTGAACTTGGAATGAACTTTTATTACACTTAGACTTTCATCATTTCTTAGCCAATTGACAATATTCATTCATAATCAAGTCCCGAACCATTCCAGTTCCATCACTTCCAAGCCCAGAAGTGCCAATCCAGAATCATGTTCCGGAACCACTAGTTCCAAAGGTACTTCCGAAATTTTCCCATGCCCTTCTGCAGGTTCTGAGACTAGCATCTCGGAACTGCTCTAGAACTGTTTCCAGAATTTTCCCATGCTCATTCCAAACTCAGAATGAACTTTTATTACACTTAGACTTTCATCATTTCTTAGCCAATACTTACAACATATGTTACACACTTCCTTCGGACCCGTTTACACCACATCACATATAACATAATATGAGTATACCTCCGCCCATATATAGTTCCTACTTGCTGACATGCACCTCAGTCATTTCTGCCCTCTTAGGCAGCGGCTGAGGTGAGTCTCTTTTTCTTATCATTTTACTTGTAGCTAATGTACTGTAGCTCTGGGCAATTCCTGCCCATTCCTAGATTCTGTCACTAGCTGAACCAAGCCAAGCCATTACATGAGTGACATAACCGACATGAATGTAGTCAGCTAGCCAGGTATCCAGCTATGACTAAAGTCAGCTGTTAGTTAAAGCTGTGGCAACACTAGTCACTAGTGACTCAGAGGTTATATTTTTCTCTTCCTCTTTTTTTATTTTTATTTTTATCTTGAGTGAGAGGGATCATTGAGGATGGTTTGGGTGTGGTTAGAAGTTACCTATTGCATCCAGATGGATGCAACCCTCCCAGCCTTTGGCATGGACCTGGTGGATGGACTTCCCATGGGGGTGGTGCAAGTCCAAGGTGCTCTTTTTGGGGCATGCCTTTTGTGGGGGTTCAGTGCAATGTTATGGGCTCATAGAACTCATTCTGCATGGCACTGGTAAACTCCCTACTGCAATTTTTCAACCATGGCCGTGGGAAAATCCCTGGTTGGTGGTGGTGCAGGTTCAAGGCGGCCCCCGGGGCTTATTTTATACTTCCAAAATAAAATGTGTTACTATCTTGTCAGTTTTTCAAATCTGAGCAGTTGTATCATAACAACAAAACACAAGTCAGTTTGTGGCGAAAACATGAATGCGAAACTTGATCATCAGGCCTTCATGCACATGGCTTCAATACTTCAAGCTTCAAGTTCAGACCGACATTTTTGGGCATGTCCGTATGTCCGCGATAACTTACCGAGTCCCGCAGACTGTGTCACGGAGACATTTCAAGTTCCGGCTCCGCCGAGATGAGTCATGTTGCAACTTTTGTCTTTGCATTTTCCATTACATTTTACTCGCACTGAAGCACTGCCCACTACCTTGTATGATTGAGAGACAGATGGACGCAATGTTAAGAAGCCACGACGACGCAAGCCTGTAGAAGTACACGTCGCACTTATTCGGGAGCATTCAGTTGCGACGTGGTCACTTTGAACACCACACCGCGAATAAAGACACAAAAACAGCGACGGGTGAGGTTCGTCATACTATTGTTTCCTGGCTCGCTGACTCTTTGGATTACTTAGAATCAGATTGATCGCCAAGGCGGTAGATAACTAAATTCCGCCGTGTTAGAACACCTAACAACGGGGATAAACGCGTCCCGTAGGTATTAGACTGTTGACGGCTGGACCTCTGACATCCTACGAAGTCCGGCAAAGCTGCGACACTAGTCGAATGACGATGTATGCCTTCACTGACCCTTGTCTCACAGTAGTCGCACTATAAATGTCTGACACCAACAGCGTACCCTCTATCCCCCTCCCTCAACATGAGGTCAGTTGTTACACTCTCCGTCGTCCTTCTCGCGGCGTCTGCGTCTGCGTCTACAGTGAACACCATTACGCTGAGGAAACTCAAGCGCAATGGAATGTCTCTCCATCGAGCTGCTGATGCAGATCATGCTCGTGCCATGTACCTAATGTCCCGTACAGCCAGTGGACCGACTACTGTTCCTCTGACCAACTCAGCAGGTAGCTGGTACTACACAACCAGTCTCGGTCTCGGTCGCCCACCGCAGTATTATAACCTTGTTGTTGACACCAGCTCCTCCATCACTGTATGCGGGTAGGTGTGGATATTCGATTGAAGTTTATGCAACACACAAATCTTGTTGCAGCACTGGAAAACCATATGTTCAGACGCCCACCAGTATCCCTACAGGGCAAGCTGTGACCGCCAATTATGGGATGTATAACTTTACTGGAAAGGAGTGTAAGGATCCTGCAACCCTATCCGCATCTGATCATTAACAGTAAATAGACCATGACCAGATGACTATTGGACACACTCTTGTCATCAATAACCAGTCGATCAGTGATGCACTTTCTTCTTACGGTTTCGACGGTGTCGATGGCATCCTCGGCCTTGGACCTCCCGATCTCACGCTGGGCAAGCTCTCACCTGGTGGAAATGAAACTGTTCCGACGGTCATGAACAACCTCGTGTCACAGGGACTTATCAAGGACCAAGTACTTGGTGTTTACTATACCCCTTCAACAAACGACAATGAGACAAGTGAGTATTTAATGCCTGATCCTTGTTTTTATATATATTAAGCCTGAGATCTGTAGATGGTGCATTGACTTTCGGAGGCGTTGACTCAAGCTATGTATGCGGTTCTTATTTCGCTCGTTGTCAGCTCGGTGCTTAATGGCTTATATCCTTCCTGTACAGTACCAGGGCGAGCTGTACTATGTTCCTCTGACGGAGACACATCCAGCGGCCGAATACTGGGGCATCAACGCTTCCGCTATATACGACAACCACACGATGATCTTCAATTCCACTGCTGGGATCGTCGACAGCGGTACCACGTGTATGTTTCCTTCTCCACTCTTACATGATCAGTCACTAGATCTGACGCAAATGTTGTGTTCCCTTCAGTGGTCCGCTTTGAAGATAAATTCTTTCAAAAATACTCGAAAGCAATAGGAGCGTCGCTGGATCCGAACACAAGCATGCTCGAAATTCCCGCTACAAACATCTCGCACATGCAACCTCTCAACTTCTTTTTTGGTGACCACATGTTCACCATGGACCCCGCTGCTCAAATATTTCCAAGAGACCAGAATGTATTATTCGGTGGAGATCCTGACAAATACTACAGTGTGGTGAACAGCATGAGATCCCTTGGTAGATCTGGGTTTAGTTTCATTCTTGGAGCCAAATTCTTGGAGAGGTTCTATGCAGTCAGTGGTTCGTTTTTGCAGAAGCACAAACCCATTGAACACTTTTGGTAGGTATTCGATGCGGACGCCAAACGCGTTGGATTTGCTCGGACGTAAGTCTCGGTCCGTGTCGAACTTATTTAAATCTGAGCTTTCCCATCCACAGGAATCACACTTTTACAACCTACCAAGGGTAACATGTCACCATGTACCCCTGGAGTCCCGTATTTCTTAGATACTCAGATACCCGAGTAAAGTCATTAAAGACTCAGCAATAAATTCTGCCGATTCCGAACGTTTATAAAGACGTCACGACCTCTTTGTTGAGATCCCTGCCGCTACTTGTTTGCCGGATCGCTAATCACGATTTCTTATATTGGTCTTGTCGATTCCAATATGTTGGCGGTGTAGTCTAGCCTGCCGGATCTCCCAGACCATACAATTGTCGTATCACGGCGGTGTTGGTAGTTCCAGCTGTCTATGGGTCGTCTTCCCCTCAAGGCTTCCCCATATCAACCATAACAGACCAGATTTGCTGTCCCGCGATGGGGTCGCCACTTTGAGCCGTTGAACTCGGCAGCTCAACCCGTCCCGTCCACTTCTCTCGGATGCTCCTTCTAATTCAAGGTCTTATAATCTGATATTGACATTATTTTACATCGTTCTCTTCGCTCCGGGGTCACGCCGCATATCGAAAGAATCACCCCTTCATCTCACGAGCGCTCTCCCCCTTCGACCAGCCTTTTGATGAGAGAGAGATGGATGCCAAGTTCGACTAACACGCAGTCGAGACGTTCTTGGGAAATATTTGGGTCTCTACGGACTGCAAACTTCCTATGGTTGGCTCCCGAGAACATAGCCGGTGAGTCTCTCGTGAAGGGTTGGGATTGGCTAGTAATGTCCTGGCCGTCTCGCCGGGACACGAAACTAGATCTGGTCCTGTCTAGGTGGAAGTTGCGTCCAGCCAGTAAGTGGTGGCAGTGCCGATCTTGGACTCTCTCGTTTTCCTTTGTCGGAAACAACGGCATCATTCATGTGCATCTCTTCAAACTCGCCGGCATACGACCGTCACGGTCGTCATCTCCGCTGTTTCAGTCCTGTCGGCGTGAGAAAGCAGCCGTTCTGCGGCGTTGAATAGAACACATGAACAGAGATCTGGGTCCGATTATTGAACCCACCCATTGAATACTTACTGTGGTATACCTGCTCACTCGAGCTGATTTCTGAGTATATTTACAATAATTATAAGCAGAGCACAAGGGGAGGCCCAGTGCACAATGCAACGCTCAATAACATGGCGTCGAAAGCCCACTAGACCTAGCTACATCCTCCTCGTCCACTTCCACCTCCATACCACCCGCCGCCGACACCGTACCACCCACGTCAACCAAAACGCCTAAAATCGCACGTTGAACCACCGGCATCAACTCACTTCAACCACGACATACCTCAACTGTCTCCTTTCTCCGACTCAAACGCACCACGCGCACCGATACCCGCACCATCCGTTGGTATCGTGCTCCCTGTGCTCCCAAACGTCAACGTCGGAGGCGACGTCGCGACGCGCCACGTCCCAAGTCCGGGAAAGGAGTACGCGCGGGGATGGCGCTTCGCCATGGCGTCGTCGTCGATCGGAGACCCGTCCTCCCGCAAGTCGGTCTCCGCTTCGCGCCGACTGATGTTGCCCGACCATACAGTGGCGAAGACGACACCGAACACGGCAAGCATAGTGTTTACGAGTACGATCTCGTTCACGATCAGTGTGTTGACGTCGCGATAGACGATCACGAGCTGTGCGATGGAGAATAGAGATGGGATCATGAAGTTTGAGAGCGCGATACGAGAGAGGGTGCGCATGCGCTGAGCAAACGTCACTAAGGGACCGAATGACCGTCAAGTTCAGGAGGCGATGAATCGCTGGAGAAGCAACAGCAGAAAGCAATTTTTTTACCTTTGTTCGGATGAATGTTGCTCGTGACCCCCTGTCCATTCCCCCGGTCCCGAATGGTCCAAAGGAACGCAAGCGATGCATATCTATTCATCAGAGAGAAAAACGAAGACGTTTCAGGGCATTGATCCCTCGATTGCGCTTTCAGA
>JBBPNO010000335.1:0-28337 GCA_038090915.1 Boletus eberwhitei
GAGGTAGCTCTGTGCAGGAGCCCGAAACGTGGGCTGGCGCTACTTGGACAAACGGCGAGCCGACCATGCTTATAGAGGGCGAGCCCTACTAAGAGCGATGGTACACAGTACCGCACTTGCTATTGCTGCAAATAGCAAGAGAAGGGACGAGATGGCTTCCAGATCTTAGGGAAGATCGAAGCGAGTTGGAACTTTGATAGTGATTGACTTTTACATGGAGAATAGTGTATATCAAGGTTAAGGTTTTACATGAGAGAAGCGTCCCTATATATAGTACTTCGGGACTTTAGGGTCGGTTAATCATAAATACTAAATGGGAAGGGGGAGATCGGATCTCAGATAGGATCGGGGATTTTAGGAACTATGAGGCAGGGCATAAGAGAGCACTGCCGAGGGGAGGCTGTCCGATATGTAATACAACGTTTATGAAATAAAGAAATGGAACATAGCCATAGTCCTGTGTGTTCACCGCCTTGCGCAGCCTTGTTGGCAGTGTTGATTGATCGGCGTTTTAGAAGGCATAGCCTTCTGCGTTGGGGGTCGGTGGGGTGTTGGAGAAGTAGTCCCCCGCGTCGAAGAGGAGATCATCCCACAGGGATGGAGTCGGAATGTCAGTGTTCAAGGAAATTTGGTATCCCCCCAGGTCAACCGTAACAGGAAACATGTGTATCAGTACAGCCATGGAATGGAAGAGAAGCATAGCATGAGGAGTACATGAGGTGAGTGAGTCATAGATAAAGGCATGAGATGAACATGTGTTTGTCTAGACTAATATGTGTAATCCTGCAAGCAAGCATAAGGTAATCTAGACCTTGGATTAGTCAAGGAGAATGCCATGAAGATGCCATGAGGCTAATGGGTCTAGATCTCTGCATGGACTTGAGTATTTGGCAGGTTTGGATTATAGGAGTAAAAGATAGGGGCTAAATGTGAAAGTCAATGTATAAAATCAGAAAAAATAGTAAAAATGAAGGGAAAAATATTGTGGTCTATAACAGTATCAACAAGGCATGCTCAAATGTCTTGCCTACTTTGACTACTATGAACTTATTACTTTTCATTGTGACAAACCAGTCTTTCCTTACCTTGAGGTCAATCAATTTTGGATGGAAGTGTTCACTGACAACCATCACACTGCAGAGATGCTGTACTGCACAGGTGTGCCTGTCTGATATCTTCGATCTGACAACACAATCACTAACACAACCATCATCCGAGACCTCATCATTGCAAGCCCACCTGATGAGATTATTCGGATGATATACTCAGATCCTGTTATCGGTGCTACAATGCCTGAGATCAACCAGGGTGTATTGTGGGTAAAGGGCGATATGGTGTCCTTTTGAGGCATGATGATCAAGATTGAGGCATCAAAGAAGCTATCACTCAGCTTTATGCAGGCTATTCTGTGGAAGCTTACAAAACTCTCCTTCCATGCTGATGTTGCCCTCAACAAGTTTTTTGTGCCTAACCATTGGAAACCAGGATCACATGACCTCTTCTCACAGGAAGAACTATATGACAGCATCTTCTCTCTTCTGATCATTGAGGGTATATGGAATGCCCCATTGCCAATGTAAAAATTGGGTTTGCACCATAACAGCCTTCATGATATGACTTTCCTGTCATCGATTAATATGTTGCATTAGCTCATGTTGGCATGGCCTGGTGCTGTAGTCGAGACATATTTGCAGGAGCCACTTAAGCCTGCCATGTCAAATGGGAACTTGTGGATGAGGAGTTTGAAGATTTTATGGTTCTACATCTTGACATTCTTCATCTACACTGGTCAGCCTTCTGTGGTCCCCCATTGTTTACCTCTCCCACCTGGAGAATAATATGAACATACATTCCCCTTCTTTTTTTTTTTTTCTTCTCATCTGTCACCTCTTTTCATGTTCTGTACCTTCGTCTGTCTATGCAATAGTAACAATGGATTTTTGTTTTGTTTGTATCTTGTGTGTCTTACATTTTGGACAGTGCTAGTATCATCGCTTCCTTGTACATGGTCTATACCGCCAACCCCAATGAGATGCATGAGCATGCAAGTGATAGATCTACTATTTTTGCCATCCACGTTCAACTAAACTTCCAAACTGTAAACTTAACTATATTGAACTTGATGCAATGTCCATTAAGTTAACAATCAAACATTGAACCAAACAAAAATCAGTACTATTTTGCTAATAACACAATAAAGTCAATGTGCCATCATCCATGGCAATTACTCATTTTTTGGCTGGGTTCCGATAAGGGCAAAGAAAAGATATGAATCTCTTAGTCAATCTATGATAATTTATAAACCACATAAAAAGCATACACAACACCTTTTGCACCTTTGGTTAAAATGAACAAAATAAACCTTCCAGCACTAGTAAAGCAAATCAAAGTGTGTAATACCAACATGTAAATACATCCATGTAGATAAATCTAATGCTGGGTAATGTGACAGAAATAAGCACTGAAGAGTCACAGGCCTGTGTAAAAAGTGATAAAGGCCAATATGGCTTTACTAGCACTATCATATTCAGCATTGAGATAGATAGACAAAGAATAGAAGGAACCTATAGCTGCCTGCCTGCTGACTAGAAAAGGGCAGGAAAAGAGAATTGAAGTTAATATTATGATGTCTTGGTTAGATAAACCTATTATGAATGAAGAGTCCAGCAAATCTAAACAGAAAAAGCATAAGTAGCTGTATTTTATAGCTTCTAACTATTTTTCATATGTATTTGTGATGGGAATTTCACTTAATTAATTTTTTTTCAAATAAGTTACTATATTTATTGCTTTCATTTTTATATTGCTATAATGTATATATAATGCTATATCAAAGTTATTGCCTTTATTTAACTTTCATTATTAGTTTTCTTATTTGAACATACTAGTATATCAAAAAGCATATATCTATATATTGAATAGTATGACTTAATCTCAAGTCATCTTGATCTATAGTATGTTACTTGTAAATATATATATATAAGTATATACATATACTATATAAGTTAAAAGATATATAGATTTGTTTGTACTCATATTATATAAATGTATTATATGATAATTGGATAATATCAATGATTTTTTGTAAGAAAAAACTACAAATTATATATAAAATTTATTTGTATGGTAATCATGAAGTTCAAGAAAAATAATTTAACAATATTAATCTAGATACTCATAAAACATCTGATATTAATATATATATAATTTTAAAGATAGAAAATGGAAATTTTTATATTAAATATATTTGTAATATTTAAGTCAAAATTTTCCAATAAAAATCAAAGAATTAATAAATTTTTAATAAATTTTAAATATTATAATTTACAGTTAATAAAAAAATATTAAGTGAACATTGTTACTCTATAAAATAGCTAAATTAAGCAATATTGCAAATTATTCAAAGATTATTAAATTATTAATAGTTTGCAATTAATATTATAAGATATTGATATTTATTACTTAACAAATATATATATATGTAATATAAAATACTTACAATTATAAATTTCTAGTAACTGATACTTCACTATATAGTAACTGTTCAACAAAATACATAGATCTCATCAAACAATAAATAAAAAATCCAAAAAAAAAATTATTAAATTATAAATATATATTTATATCATAACTAATATTTAATTTTAAATATAGATATATTCAAGCAGATATTACATCACAACTAATCATCATTAAATAGTATTACATGACCAATAAAACTATATATTTATATTACATATTCTTTTAAATATAAATCCATTTGTGAAGATACTGTATAAAAATATTATAAGTTGTACAATTAGCATTATATAGTATATATTGTATTTATTCTCAACTATGCTGCCTATCTTATTTGGCTTTCATTTTCAAATAAGAAATAAATTATATTTGAAAAATTAAATTAAATTTTGGAATAATTTTATCATAGTGACCAGTTTTGAATTTAATATTGTAACTTTGAAAAATTAAAGATTATTTACAAGTTTTATATAGTCAAATTCTATATATTGTTGGTCCCACCCTGGAGATGCTTCAACAACCTAAGGTATACTCCATCATAACACACTCATTTGAACATATGATCCAGGCTCTTGCTTGGATTATGTGGCAGGATCATGGATATCACATCCTTCCTGAATCCTTTCAGATGTTTTATCTGGCCCAGCCAATTCGCATTATGGAGCATGCCATGACTATAGGAAAGGTAGAACACTCTTCAGATCCATCTTCCAAAGTAAACTTCTCATATACAATCCATGTTTGTACATCGAGCTCATGCTGGTGTAGAATGATAATAACAACAACATTTATGAAGTGATGAGTGCAACCGAGATGTTGGATTATTGCATTACAGAGTCCAGGCCCTACAAACATGGTCACAACATGTTTGTCCATGGCCATCTTCTCATCTTTTGTGAAGAAGATAAATATGTCTGTCTAGATCTGGAGCAGGATAGGATCGACTTTGCTGTGAAGAACATCAAGATCTCCATTGACATAGACAGTATTATTTGGACTACCAGGAAGCTGGTCTGCAAGCATAGCATTGGAGTGTACCTCACTCCCATCTATGACAGCAAGCCAGAAATTTCCAAACACAATCACATCTATGTCGGCATTCTTATTCCATAGTCTGAGGAGGATCAGCGTGCTCTGGGAGTCTGTACTGAGTGGCTGTCAAAGAAGTTCCCCCTGAATGCCATCCCTCATGCAATCATTGGTCAGCTTGCCTCATCAACAGGCCATGGACTACAGGTCTATATCTTCTTTCCTCAAATGATTCATCGCAGTTCTCTTACTGGACACCATATGAACATGATGCCCAAAGGAGTATTGGATCCATTCTGGGAAGAAATCCTGCTTCCTGCTATTGAAGGCCATGCTACAGAAAGCTGGATGCCATATATGTCTCAGAGCTTGGAGGAGGTCAAATATAAGCAGAGAGGCTCTATCAGAAGTCACAAAACCCTTTCCCTCTCCAATCATGCATTTCTAGAGACACAGGAGAGCATGAAGGAGCTAATAACAGAGCAGGCTGATCGATCCATCTATGGCTCATTTTTCTTTGGTGTAGCGGGCAAGAGAATCAAGTTGCTCACCAAGAATGGTCAGGAAGGAGTACACATTTCTTCCGAGGCTGCCCTCAAGAAAAATCTGTCTTGCCTCGATTGGGAATACATGCTTGATCGCAGGAATAGTGAGCTCATGGTTGATGTGGGCGTTCCATTCACTCCAAAGTGTGATTCAAACTTGCCTGTTACTGGGCTCTGGTGACTCGATGCATTGGAGGAGTCTTATGTAGCAGCTGGCTTCAACAAGAGAACCATCCATCACCATTCTATCCTCAAGAACTATGGTTCTCTCCAAGCTGAGATGCATCAGGACCGTGCACTCCAAACTCACATTGCCTTCAGAAGCACCTACAATCTTTACTATAAGGCTATTTGTCCAAACAACAACATGCCTGGTGTCTTTGTCAAGGACAGTAATGCCTATAATCTTATGTCAAGCTATTCCAAAGAATGCTCTGGCATCACCAAGATCTTTCAGAAGGCCAGGACCAAGACTTATGGAGTTAGAGATGAGTATCAGGTAAGCGGGCAGGCTACACAGGTGTTGTTGAGGGAGATTATTCCACAGGTGAGATGATTGGCATATGTCTGCATCTGGCCATGCTTAGGAAAGCATTCTTTAGGCAAAGCGATATATGGAGTTGGATTCTGTACTTTGGCTTCTTTTTGGGATCTGGTTTGACTTTCTATCCAAGAGAGTAGATGCAATACAGAAAACCCAATTTCAGTTGAAAAATCGCAACCCTCCCAATCTTGGCATCATTACAGGCATTCTCAACCACATGCTTCAATGCATTATTTCTACTCCCATCATCTATGACTTCCATGTCAGAGAGTCATTGGCTCTCATAGAGTATCATATCATTGTGAAGAAGGCCAACATGCTTTTCTTGTAGGAGCTTGAGCTTGATCTGGTCCCATGTCTTGATAGTATTCAGGAGGTCGATGACTTTCATGTGCTGGCTCTCATGGATCTCAATGCAAGGGCCCAATGAGACAAGGTGCTTGCCTCTCAACATTCCACAATCATAGATGGCTTTGATCAAGTGGCCATGTTTCCTATTAGATCCAATTCCACCTGGAGCCAGTTGAAGAAGGCAATCAAATGCAATCCCATTGTCATGTTGAAGGAGTGGTCAATGCCCTCCAGGCTTCAGAACACTGCTGTGGTAGTTGCCTGACCTTTCTGCCAGTTTACAGAGCAGATGTGGTTGATGTTGGACAGAATTAGCTTGAAGGGAATTGAACCCACTCCAACCTCACTATCTGATGCCATGAAATGCTGGACTGCTGCCAGCATTGATCAGATCCTTTTCCATACCACATTCAAAGCCTGCAATACTGGTTTGGAAACAGGAGATGGGTTTGCTCATGGATGTAATGGACCAAGATCCATGTCGTTTTCTGATTGGATGAAAATCTATTTTCCAAGCCAGGAAATTAGTTCACCACCCAGGATGGATTTCCAGTGGTCCACCTTTTGGAATGAACAGGGCTACATAAAGGTGTATCACCAAATGTTGAATGAACGGACCATGAAAGAGAGCTTCTATCTGACAGATACCCTTGAAGTAATTTTCTCCCATCTTCAATGCCTGCTTGCAAGCCAGCAGATAACGAAAAAGCAAGGGCTTCATTTGGAGAATCCAGCAAGGCTCCTTTGTCTTCCATACAAACCCCAGTGTCTACAAGATCGAAAGCCTTAGCAAGGAGACCAAGGAGATCAAAAGGCCTTATATAGAACAGACTGTCTATCATACATTGAAGTCCAGGATGGTGTTTGCAAAGGATTTGTGAAGATCTAGTGAGTTGAATGGTCTTGCAACCAAGAAAAATGAGACAGACCAACAGAAGAGATGGGCACATCTGCAATACATCAGTATGGCCACGAAAAACAAGAGAAAGCCTCCACAGTGAGCCAAGGTGACATTCCAGTTACAGGAACCTCGAGAGCCTACTTCTGAGGATGAAGAGGATGAGTTTGGTGCCACTTTGGCTCAATTGCTGGAACACAATATCACTCACCCTCTTGATCCTAATATTGACTTTGAAGAAGAATCCAGTTCTAGTGATTTGGAGGATGATAGATTTGAAGAGATGTTAGAAGATATGAATGGTGATAATAAAGAGGAGGAGGAGAAGGTAGATGATTTGTATAAGGTATAGAAGCAGGATTGTTTTCCATTTCCTCAACAATGATATATTTACTTCACTATAAAGACCATGAACATCATTCTTTTCACCCCTTATCTGAATTATATAACTAATGGAAGGTTCCATCATCACTAGAAAACCAAGTCTTATAAGATAAATAGATGACTTCATGTAGTACAAATGTGGTATGCCCTCTGAACAACCCCTTAAAATACCTATTACTTTATTTCACCATGTTTTCTCCCCCCCCTCTACAAAGATTGATTTTTCTAGCCTCATGGAGACTTGCAATGGACCTAAAAGAGATGGTCCCTACCCTTATTGGACCCTCTCAACACGATGGTAACATTGGCTAAGCCCCAAAAAATCAGATGAGCAAATGGCATCACTGGCCCCCCCTCTCTCTTCTACAAAATGGAATATATCAAGTCAAAGGACCATCAGAGAACTAATCCAGCATTTTTCCCAGGGGTTTTTAGATCCTCTGAATCCATTGGTGACACTTCCGAGCCCCCCAAACATCATCTTCATCATGATCCAAGATACATGCATAGAACACCCTTGTTTGATTTTTATTTCAAGAACACAACCACAGATCTTCATGATTAGGGGCTCAAAATGATCATATAAATGGCCTCTATATGATGGTAACATTTGCGAATCCAATATATGGTTTTGAGTTTGAGACTTATCTCCAAAATGACCATATAAATGTCACATGTCACTTTCCACAAAAGCTCAACTCCAAGTTTGACGTGGATGACCTTTATCAACCACACCCAGATCTGTCAAAAATGTCACCCTCTCCGAGGATCCTGAGCTCTGAAGCCCTGCAGGCTCTGGAACACAACATTAAGGAATTCATTGTCGAGAAGGGTGGGACACTGAACAAGCTGTCAATGGAATACCTCAAGGTATGCTGAATCTCTATCACCTCATTGTGCTCACAGTTGATACAGACTACCCAGGAAGCAGTTAAATGCACTTTGTCGTGCATGCCTATTGGCACTTCCGTCAACTTTGTTTTTCCAGAGAGTAGTAAGGGTATGGAGGTGGCATTGCGGTGGCTTGAAGGCTCGAAGGACTGTGCCAGAAGAGATGGTGAGTGATAGTTCAATTTCTCTGTTCCAACTGCCCTGACCATGTTATGGCTCCCCTAGCCAACCAAACCGCCTCATTGAGCAGCAATGGCAGGCAGGAGGGAAGGAGAGAATTATAAAAAGCATGCTATATATATATACATCCTCTAGGGCTCACCATCGTGCAAACATGCCCAAGATGGAACACTCCCGGAACCCATGCCCAAACATCCCAAAGTTTCAACACAGTTTCAGCTTTTTGATTTTCATGTGAAGTTATTGCTTGACTTGCTGCAGGGGAACTCCAAAGTCATGGACACCGTCCTGCTCCTGCAGGACAGCTTGACTATTGTGAACACCAGAGCAAAATTACGAATAGTTCAATGGCATCTGGATTGTTTGAAGGCAATGGTCCCAGACAACTTAGAGATATTGAATGCAGTGGATATGCTCTCAGAATATATTTCTTACACGAATAGGCTGTAGAAATACCAAAATGCACCAATGTCGATCTTGCCCTTGTCATCAAGCTAGATGTGCATGTGGGGTTTTGTGACTTGAAAGCTTACAAAATTCTGGCTGGAATTCAGAACCGTTCAGTGCTTCAAGCTTCAAGATCCAAACTTATAAGCATTGTGCCCTATCTATATCAACAACAAAACACAGGGCACCCCTGATTCTTTTTGGGACCTCTAAAAAATGCCTGGTTGTTTTATTTCAGTACCTAGCAAGCCTTTTGGCAAGCTAATGTAGCTACATTTGATACAAGAACATCTTTATACCAGCGATGATAGATGTGAATGGTGCCCAGCTATATGATAATATCTAATTCCAGTCTGTCTTTGCTTGTTCCGATGGATTCAGACCTTGGAAGTCCAGTTAGAGTAAAATTCATCCTGGCGTCAAAAGATCTGAGCTTGTAAGATCCTAACCTAACGTAAGCAAGGTGAGGGAATTGTTTACTTAAGTAAATTGCTTGAAATTGAGTACCTCTTCAATGAAGTAGTACATGACATGTGACATAAGCAAAAAGTGAGGTGCAGACATGCCGGTACTTCCATATCTAACTCAACAACCACCAGAGTTTATTCATCCTGGATTACATGGATCAAATCCTCAACAAATCGTTCAAAGACAATGGAAAGGTGTTCCTGGTGGATATCCCAGATGTTGACAATGTGGCAGCAATGCTCTACATCTTGAATGGTGGCACATCACCAACAGAGCCCGTGGTCAGTGATTTCACATATGACTTCGCACATGCCAAGTTCAAGGTATATCATCTGAATGGTTGGAGGAACTTCACAGTTGCCGACATCGAATCTATGCTTCACCATCCCAATGGCCACCCATCGATAGTCACATTCATGGCAAGTGGCACTATACTGTTCTGGAAGCAGACAAGGCAGGGCCAGGTAACTGAATGGTGCAACTTTGATAGCATCGATGCTCTGCTTTCCCACTTTCAAAGGACGTTCAACACTAGGAAGTTGAAAGTCATCACTCTGCCTTCTCCCTCCACCCTTGCAAAACTTGAGCAGCAAACCAACGGGTACAGTGAGTGTCTTTCATTGGTACATTTGATGTCCATCCATGTTGACTAATTATTTCAACACAGAAAGAAACATAGAAGAGTGCCTACAAGGCCAGGCAGATGATTGTGCAAGACATAGCAGGTGTTTGTGTATCCAGCATATACAGCAAACTGACGATTCCAACAGAACGTGCATGTCTTGCCACGGAGCTCCCAGATGAGCAAAGAAATGTCAAAGATTCAGTATGCATATGTGTGATATGGTCATCGATATGGCCCTTAATCTCAAGTTTAGTCACAATTTGTAAGGTCTTTAGTTAGTTTCCTGGAAGACTCAGAAAAGGTTCTGTGGGATGGAGAATTCAAAACCCACCTTCCATTCGCCAGAAAGGGTTGTTCAAAGGTGAGTGGGTACACACAAATATGTATTTCATATCTCAAAACATATTGAAAAGAACATGGAAGGGACCATGGTGAAGGAACTCGCAAGGTGCATGTCTGTAGAGTGTTCCAGATCAAGTTCCTGTGATCTTGATCCTGATGCGTTCTGTGTTTGGGACTTGGTGTATGAGTTCCAAAGATGAAGCAGATGAGACAGAATGCACATGAAATGAGACACTGAATGAAATGGCATACCAGATGGCATGATCGACGTTGGTTGTCATACAAGGGTGTACACTGTAACTAAGGCTCAGGTTTTCTAAGGCATCAATGGCATTACAGTTCAGGAACCTTGGGCAATGGTGTCACAGGGTAGAAGGAACTCTGTTGGCAGCCAGCAAGGACAACCCAGAATCTACCATCCTGTTTTACATGACCACAATGATGGAACAATTCATTGATATGGTCGAAGACACGAGTTCGTGTGAAAATTTGCTCAACATCAAAGACTTGAACTCGTGCCCCCCGTTGTTTGTGATGCCTTTGCTTGACTCTACCAATGCTTGGAACCACACCATGCATATTTGATTCAGTCAAAAAGTGAAGAAGAAGAAGAAGCAGCCCATTGAAATAGCAGTGGGGGGATCTGGCATGATATGGTCACCAACCTGGAGCTCACAGGGGTGAAGACTTGTAACACAACCCGGGTTCATCACATTCCCACACCACGATTGCTGTGGAATATGCATGTACATGGTAGGAAATGGGGGAGCAAAGGTATGGGTGGTAATACAACTGAAACAAGAAAATTGCCCAAGTTCCTTGGAGGACCTCTCACAAGTGTTCCAGAGTGCTACAAAGCTGTCCAAGGAAGGAACATACTCTGACACAAACATAGCCACAGTATGCCTCAAGGAAGGGAATGCGATATAAGTGCATGCAATCTTATTTCTTTCCTTTTCCTTGAAACTCAGCATACTCATGCTAAAATATACATATCCTACACAGGTTTCAACTCCTGGGGGTTTTGCACTGCGTCTATACCCCAGTGCCCTCAATATTCAGCAGTGGCTACTTTTATCACTATGAAACAATGCACCTAACCCAGGCAGGACTTTCTACAATCCCTGTGGACTGCAATGGCTCCCTCACAAATGATGACAGTCCCAGTTTCTTCCATACATTGTGTTGCATGTTGATTGCTCTAAGGTACCAATCGGAACCTCATAAGTCCATGTTAAATGTATTCCCGAGCTATGAGATGATTGATCACCAATATCATAGGATTCATAGGAAAAAGAAGTCTTATAAGCCTTGTGCTAATAATATTGGATCAGGCAAAGGGTGGAAAGGACCAACCGAACCCTAAGGATAGCTTAGGCCTTGCTGACGAGGAGCATGGGGAACTGGCCTTTGCAGTCAAGTGTGCAAAGGCACTGCTCAAATTCATGAAGTTTATGGTTGCAGGTGTGGAGCAGTTTGTAAATGATTAGGGGCCTTACTACTCATGTGATAAGGAAGCAATCAAAATTCCTGCCTTGGTGGACAGTATTCCAGACCTCATATTTCCTGATATGCATGATCTACTCTAGTGTATATTTATTTTCTATACCATCAACAATCTATAATGTACCTTCTGTACAAGCATATACCACTAAACTCCTGACTAGCATGGACTTACAACTGGATATGTGTGATCTTGAAGGATCTGGGTTCCTCTGAAGGCATTGTTCTACATTCCAACACTTTCCAACACTTTCCGATTCAGAATCTTGGTTCACGACCAGAATAGATTGTCCTGCTGCTGTTCTGGAACTTGGAATTACCAAAATGATTTTGACAGAGGTGCATTCCTTTATATTCAGCTTTAATATTGATATGTTAAAATTCAATACTATGGCTAATATAATATAAGCATCCTTTAGCCCATAGTATACCTTTGGGTACCTCAATCTTTTTGGCCCATCTTAGACAACAGTTGAGGTATTTATATATATATTCTTAGCTAGTGTATGGTAGTCCGGAGAAACTCCTGCACTTTCATAGATCTTGTCAGGCAGACAATGGACGATGAACAACAACCACAAAGGCTGAGCAACTGTTTGATGTAATCTTATTGGCTCAAGTTACATAAGGTTCAAGTCATAGGTGGCTTCTTTTGAATAATGTTTTTATTCTCGGACTTGCACCATCATTCACTCCAACTCCAACGCCACCATGAACCCACCCCAGAAAATTCAAATCAATATTGAAACACAACAAACTGCCATCCATGTACGAGCTGCACTAGAACTCATCCCTCATCTTCTTGGGCCAAAGGAAATCTGGGCACCCTGAATGCAGGATAACCTGGACAACAAGCTAGTAAGTGACTCAAGTGTGCTATTCCATAAGAGGCTTATGTATATATCATTTACTTTTTCAGTCCAAACTCCCTCCGCCCAGTGCAAGCTTTCCACACCCCAGGCTTTTGGGAAGCCTGGGTCACATGCTACTCCATCACTTCAGTAGTGGCATATGAATAGATATGCTCTGCTTCCAAGATGTGCATGCCGACAATCTGACAATCACGCAGCCATGTTATGTGGACATGCCTTCAGATCAGATATCTGGTGGGAAGCACTGCCACCATCTGGTGAGTTACTTTTCAGACTTTGGTATTTCATTCTCATGACTTGGATCTTTCGGCGCCAGTCACTCTGAGTGTTCCTGAGGAACACAGACCTGTTAACGCCAATGACCTTGGTACCCTCAGGATTACCTTGGGTTTAGAGGGCAAAAGAAAGCCTCAGTACCCAAACATTCGGAACATCCTAAGAAAAAGAAGAAGAGGATATTTGTTCAAATTCCTGATGCTCACTACACAGATGAAGATTGGGCCAGTCCTTTCAAAGGAAAAGGGAGAGCGGAGGCAGATATGCCTGTCCAGGAAGTATCACCAGTGAGTAATGCTCAAATGACCAGGGTCTCAGCTTGAGGACCTTCATCAGGTTTGTGATGCCTGCCAATTCCGGAGCTTATCATGCAAGTGGCCCAAAGGTGCCAATCCTTCAGGCTCTGGGAAACAGAAATGTGCATGTATTCCATGTGCCTTATACAAAATCAGATGTGAGATGGCAGGTGAGTGATGCTATCATGTTTTTATTCTTGGCTGAATAAGCTCCCAGGCATGTTTTCAATTCGCCCTCAGCATAGAAAGTTGGCTACATTCCAAAGTTCCACACACCAGAATAAGGTAAACGATGAACTCAGGCAGCTCATCATCAAGTTAAGCAAGCGTGTCATGGCCCTGGAGAAGATCAATGCATCCGATAAAGAAGAGAAGGTCCAACTTGTCTCCAAAATTGCACAGCTGGAGCTTCAGGTTAACCAGCTGAAGAAGGGCATGCAGCAGTCTTGATTACATTAGTCATGTCATTCATATCTTTTATTCTGTTTTTTGTGAATGAATTATATTTTCTTTCACTCCCTCACATGGAAACAAAGGTTTAAGCAGAAATGGTAAAGTTCTTTCAGTACTTTGGCTTTACGGGTGCACACTGGAAAAGCCCAGAACTAGTTTCTGAATAGTGCTTCCAGTTTGCAGAGCTTAGGTGATAAGGGTCCCATTCTGGTTTGGAAATATTACTATTGCAGGAGGTATACAGTAAGTTTCCTTTGGGCCCCTTGTGTTACCATTCCTACAACAAGTATTATCCAAATGTAGTAACATACACTAAAATAGTGGATGTGGATGTGAGGTGGTAATGTATCAAAGGCCATGAATTCTCATAGATATGCTGCACATAGCATCCTCAAAATCAGTCCAAAATTGACAGAAACCCTTAAGTTCCAAGTCATTCCAGTTCCAGCATCTCTGAGTTCCATATACCAGAACCACCATTTCAAGTGTTCTTGTTTGGAGCCCTCATTTCTGAGGTGGTTTCTATTGTGTCGTTCCGGTTTCTTGATATCCTAGTGAAGTAGTAGGCCCATAGACTTCCCGGTATTACACTGCATTCTCTAATCAACCAGAACAAAGGAACTCATGGTTGGATTTCAGACATGACTTCTATCTGTGTGAATTCAAATCCTTCCTTGGCCTTTGAACCCACTGTCAAATCAAAAAAATGAAATTATGATTGATATAAGTCCTGGAGGCTTGGGATTATTATTTTGCCACAAACTGCTGTAATCAGAACAAAATCATATCTATTTCCTTCTCTGCTTCATTGTCAGCAAATGAAAGCTCCTCTTCCAAATATCTCAACAGGGCTGGATGATGAGCATGGACTGTATCACCAATGTTCTGACAGGTTAAGTCAAGGAGGGTTCTGAGCTATTTTTCTCAGTATTAGCAAGAATATTTCTGTCCACTGGCCAGAAACCATACCTCAGGATATCCATGCAGAGACTCTCCATCAAGGAATCTCACCTGATCAAACTTGTTCAAGAAATATGGGATGTTCTGTGAATGAAAATGATGCAGCAAGAATGGAAAAGGTAAGAGTGGGGACCATGAGCTATGACCTGCTTCCTTACTGGTTCTGGGATAGACCACTTCTCTGCCAGAGAGACAAGGTCTTCTAGGATGTGCTCCCAATCCAGGTTTCCATCAGCCTTGTTTGGTGGATCAGGAGGTGCATCGGAAAGACATTTGAAGATAAAGACCATCTATACTCAAGAGAAGCTGAGAGATGGCTTGAACCAGGATGGGCTGAAAAACCTGAAATTACCTTTGATGGGGCCTGTGGTTCTAAATGTGGACCCTCAAGAGTCATAGAGCTTGAGCCCGGAGGATAATCCTCAGGTGGTACGGGAGGAGTGTGGTGTCGAGAATCTGATGGAATGTGCCCAAAGACAATCAGATGATGGAACATGAAGGTAGAGGTGAAAGAAAGAAGTTACCTTCTTGCTCTTCCATGTTATTCCACAACTGGGTAAAAGCAGCTGCCTCTATGACCCTCCAGTTAGCCTTGAGCTGACTTCTGAACTTCCGAAATCATTCTGAGTCATAACAACCATTCTTTGTCTGGATCTTCCACCACTCCTTCCAGTCTAAGAAATGAAAATGAAAGTACAAGAACTGCTATGAGTGATCACTTTCAGTCAATGGATGGAACAAAACTTTTCACCCAATTCAAATATGTTCACTGAGTATGATGCTATTCCACTTTTTTCCATCAACTTCTCGTACTCTCTCCTTCCTCCTTGATCATGGCAGCACAGCATGAACTCTCTCTGGAGCCAGCATTGCAGAGCAATGGGCCTCTGGTGTTTTTAAAAAACATTCAAGGTGTTTTCTAGCACATCATTAAGATATGCTCTTAGAGAAATCCAATATCTTTTGTTTCTTTTCTTTTCCATGGACAAGGTCTCTGTGATTTCACAGTTTACACCCTCAAGAAACTTCATGAAGGCAAAGAATGCTCTAGGAAATGCCCAGGACCTCCCTGATACATGGCAGCTGACTACATTCTTGTCCATATTCATCACCACACATTGTATTCCCAAGGCATCTGCAATATCTTCTTCAGATTTCAGAAGAGGGAATGTGATGTCATCGTATTCAGCTTGATTATTCATGTTGTACTAGTGTTGTATCAGCCCATTCAGAATGCATCCAAGTTGCCAATGCCTGCATGTGCCCACATTTCCTAGTTTGGCTTCTTACTTAACATTGACCATCAGCTTGCAGAGTCACCACTCTGACAAGATAGATTTCAAGAAAAGTAGCTAGACTCCACTCTGAGCTTCAAATGATGATTTTTGTACCCGGTAACATCACAAGGTATCTTTGCTAGCCATCAACATTTTACCAAGAAATCATGGTTGAACAATAGTCCTGAAAATCTAATGATCCTCAACCTCCAGGTCACATCCCACACTGGTAACAGCTGTAGCCTTTTTCTTGGGTGACTGTCCTAGCATTTGTTTTCATCATCTGTCTGCCTTTTGCCCTTGGACACAGACCTTCAATAAGTTAGTTTGTGTGTACCAGTGCAATGTAACATTTTCATGTTTGAGGATTACCCAAGAGCCATTAGGGTCCGTTTGTGGCTGAGAAAACCCAGATCCCCCATTATTGTGGAAGTTGGGGATTTTGTTTCAAGCTCTGCCTGAAAGAAGTTTTCCCATTGAAATTCCTGTACTTTCACATTTCATTTTCTTGTTTACCATAGGAGACAAAAAAATACCAATTGGACATAGAGACACCTACCCAGGAGGCAATGTGCTCATATGTTCAGGCATTTTTTTTGCTTCCCATGTAAACCATAACCTTAGCTTGGTATGAAAAACTAATATGACCTGACATGGAGATGCCTATCCAGGAGGCAATGTGTCAAAGTGTTCAGTGATTATTTTTCTTTTCATGTTACTAGTTACTCTTGTCTGACCATCTGTGGCATCTGTCAAAGGTGGTGTCTGAGGCATCTGCTTCAGACAGGGCTTAGAGGAGCTGAAGCTGGGTGTATTCCATTCTGCAACACCTATGATATCCATCTAAGGTGTGTGACTTGGCATCTGTCATTCACAGCAGAGGGAATATAAGAAAGGAAAATGAAGTGGACCCAAAAGCACCTATTCAGGAGGCAATGTGTCATGATTCTACTTCTTAATTTTTTTGTCACTTTGATTTTTTATCTTCCTACTCTTCTCCCATGACCTGCATGGCTCCCAAGCTATTCTAGTTCCACCACTTCTGAGTTCCACATTCCAGCACTGGTTCTGGAGTTCTTCCATGCTCTTCCAGATCTCAAAATTCCCGGAATAAATGTTTCTTGTGGTTACTTAAACTTTCAGCTTGTCTTTGCTTAGGAAACATATATACACAATATAACAGATAATAGGATGCAAGTATGTCTCCACTCTAACAAGTATACAAGAGTGCTCAGAGATGTCAGGAGGGTCCAAACCAAGTGTGATGGACATCATGCAACAGTGAAGTGGTTGAGTTCACATTGACTGAGGCAGACATAGGCCAGAGAGCTTTTTGCCAGCTTGGCTCTTGCTCTGGCATGCTCTCCCACTCACATGACACAATCAGACCACTTGGGTGGATGCAGCTTGGGCTTTATAGTAATAGACAGATATCTAACTTACAGATAAATACCTCAGTGGTTTCCGCCTGACAATATTCATCCATGATCCAGTCCTGAATCATTCTGGTTCTATCACTTCTGAGTCCAGAAGTGCTGGTCTGGGATCATATCCAGGAACCACTAGTTCCAAAGGTACTTCCAGAATTTTCCCACACTCATTCTGAACTCAGAATGAACTTTTATTACATAGACTTTCATCATTTCTTAGCCGATACTTACAATATATGTTACACACTTCCTTTGGACCCGTTTACACAACATCACATATGACATGATATGAGTATACCTCCACCCATATATAATTCCTACTCACTGACATGCACTTCAGTCATTTCTACCCTCTTAGGCAGTGGCTGAGGTGAGTCTCTTTTTCTTATCATTTACTTGTAGCTAATGTATTGTAGCTCTGGGCAATTCCTACCCATTTCTAGGTGGATAATCTAGTCATTTTCACCCTCTTAGGCAGCGGCTGAGCTCTGGGCAATTCCTGCCCATTCCTAGATTCTGTCACCACCATCTTAGGCAGTGCCTGAGGTGAGTTTCTTTATTCTTACTATTACACCCATAGCTAATGTACTGTAGTTCTGGGAAGTACTTACCCTCTTTATAGTTTTTCAGAAAACTTATTACTACACATAGCCTTATTTCAGATCTGCGGCTAGATGTTACAGGTAACATAAACCTAATCTAATCTAACCTCATGGCATATACATACCTTTACTGACTTACATTTACATTTCCTGTTTTCATCCATCATGAGCAGTGATTGAGGGGAGTTTTGTGTAAAGCTTCATGTACTCTCACTGATAGCTAATGTACGATCACTCCAGGATCACATATCAAGCATCTCTTATGTAATCCCCATTGCCACATATCCATCTGCATTCCTTTTATTCCAACCTTCTCCTGAAACAAACATCACATACTCTGCTCTGATTTCAGAGCCATGCCGATTACAAAGTGCTGTTTCACAACAGAGGACATTCATATGCAGTCCCTGTTGTCAGTCATCTTGAATGCAAAAGCCATTGTTGTCATATGTGGCAAGCATCCAACCCTGACTTAGTAAAGCTACAAGTATGTATTCTGATCATGTTGCTTGTCTAGGAGCAGGGATTTCTGTGGCAGCTGGCATACCTGATTTTAGAAGTAAATAGAAGATTCTGGGAATTCCAGAGCTAGCACAAAGAAAACTAAAGGTCATGTTCCAACTTTCAATGATCACTGCAAATACCACAGCCCATGAATTCCCGGCTTCTATCAACCCCCTCATCTTGTTTTATACAGGATCAGACTCAGAGACCATTGTTCAGCCGATTTTCTGCCAGTTTGGCACAAAAGTTGGAGAACAGCCAGCCTACCCTATTCCACAAACTTCTTAAAACACTGGATGACCGTGGAAAGTTGATATGGGTATATACGCAGAACATCGATGGCCTAGAGCTCAAAGCTGGCCTGTTAATATATCATCAGACATGTACTTATGATGATCTACAACCTCCAAGATGCATACCCCTATATGGAAGTCTTCAGTACCTCTACTGCCAGTTCTGTCATGCAGTAGAGGCAATGAAAGCCCACCAGGATGGACTTATGCAAGGAATATTTCCTTCTTGCAGCACTTGCCAGAGAAAACAAGAAGCCCAGAGCTTGGCAGAAAAGCAAGTGCAGTCAGTTCTGATGATGGTTCCGAACGTGATATTGTACGATCAGGAACATTCCGATGCTTAGTGTATCGCCGAATTCAGATACAGGACCTGTCAGGAGCTCTGACAATAGATGTATTGCTCATGGTCGGAACGGGTATATATGTCTTAGAAACTCAGAGAATGATTCAAGAGTTCGCCCGACGGGTTCAGTGAAGCAGACGGCCTTCAGACCCTTCCTCCTGCATTATCTATCTTAACCTTGACTTCAAACAACAAAAGAAATGGGAATCAATATTCGATTTATGGGTCCAAGCTGACTGCCAGCTGGTGGTGGATGCCATGCTAAATGCACTGAGAGATGAAGGGGTTAAAAAGCAACGAAGTCTTTCAGAACATGACCTGGTCGTCCCTGATGAGGTGGAGTGGCATAAATCATAACACGAATGTGAGGCTGTACTAAATAAATATCATCCTTTCCAGCATATGGAGGACATCCAAAGCTTGCTCAAGCAAGGTCTTGGGATGCCAAGATGGAACCACACTCCAGTTTCCAGTCGACTACTTAACTTTCACATGGAATACCTTCTCAATATTGCACAAGGTGATTCGGCATTTATGGAAGCCATGTGTCTCCTTGAGTCAGCCATAGACATGTTGAAGAAGCATAGAGAAGGTTTTACTGTGGTGGAGTTTTATCTGAGGAGAGTACAGGCTTTGGAAAAGGGTTATGGAGAGTTGGATTTACATATTGGTTTTTTGATGAAGTGTGTGCATGCTATCCATGGTTATAACAAGTAAATATTGACAGTATTCATCCATGATTAATCCCAAGTTACTCCAGTTCCATCCAGAATGACTGGTTCCAAGGACACTTCCACACCCTTCCACAGGTTCTGAGACCATCATTTTGGAACTGCTCCTGAACTATTTCCGGAACTTTCTAGTTCTCATTCTGAACTTGGAATGAGCTTTTATTGCACTTAGACTTTTCAATACGAGTATACCTCTGCCAATAGCACTTACTGACACACACCTCAGTCGTTACTGCCCTTTTAGGCAGTGGCTGAGGTGAGTCCTTTTTCACTTATTATTTACTTATAGCTAATGTAGTATAGTCTTGGGCAATTTCTGCCCTTTCATAGATTATTCAAATATGTATGTTTTCCGGCAAATCCTGAAAAGTCAAAAAGTATGAGCAGTCTGATTCAAGGACTGGAATATGATGCATCCATTATTTCTTTTGTATAACACCATGTAAAGGTAGCATATCCATATCTAGGTGACAAGATTTATGAAATAGCGGGAGTTGCCAAGGACTACACTACATTAGCTAGGAATACAGTGAAGTACCATAGGGGAAACTCACTTCGTCCACTGCCTAAGAAGGGCAGAAATGACAGATGGGTTTGTGAGTAAGTAAAGGTTAAGGTTTATATGCAATGGGCAGTATGGTCCAAGTTATATTATGATTATGTTACCTATGGAATTGTAGCAATGAACCTCAAAAGATCAAGAATATTATATTTCCATCTAAAAATTTACTCAAGAAAAGAAATAAGTCTCAAGTGTGATACTGGACCTTCCAGTAGTTCCGAGCTGGAACACTTGGAATGCTGGTTCCGGTACATGGCACTTGGAGGTTCTGGGACTGCAATGAGTTGGAACCAATGATCAGATCTTATTGCTTAGCAGGACAGTGTAATAGGTTTCACTGTTTTGTGATATTTACATGCTATTTAATCTAGTAGTGTGAAAAAGTGTCATTATATCACATGCTGACATTCAGGGCACAAAAACCATCCATGAACTGGATCTGAAACTGAATCCACCAGGTCTAGGGCGTCCAGCCCATGTTTTCTGACCCACTCGTCATATCTCTCCCTGTTCCCTTCTATAAGGGCACTCAATATAGACTGAGCCTGATAGACCCTTCCATAATCTCCCTCTACCATATAAGGGTGACCAAGTCTCATTGGACCCATGGCAAAGTGCATGAGGATTGGAACAGAGTTAGAGTCAGAGAGTTCCCATCTTTTCTACATGTTTTTCTGAACTTGAGACTTGGAAACTGAAATCAAGCACTGTTCATGAAACCATGTCTTACATGTGTAGCACAAGGCTTGCATTTCATGATGGGGAAGGTAGGGCTGCCCACAAAAGCAGGTGGACTTGGATTCCTATAATGGAACCTAGTCAGGTAACCACAGCACAGAGTGATATTTAGCTCTGATATTCACACTCAACTGCATGGAACTGGGAGTATAAGTGGTGCTTTGGCACAAGGCAAGTCAGATTTTCACAGTCTAGTTCAGTGTGACATAACATACTGATAAAAATAACACTTGTCAAGCACATGTGGCCTTGGACATTCCTGCCTGAAATGAAGGACATCTATTACCGCTAGAGAAGGTGAATGGCTGTGAGGAATGTGTATGTGTATGTGTATATGTACGAGAGCTTACCGATGACACATGTGGAATTGAGGACTTGCTTGTGAGATGATAATATGAGTTCATGAGGATGATAGTGTTCTGGGTTGCTAGTAGATTTGTTTCGAATGAGAAATAGTGCTGACAAGCGAACAAGCTCACATCTTATCTCTGGGTTCTTTTTTCTTGGCTTTTGTTGACTTGGAGTCATCTCTCTTATTGGCAAGCTAGTCCAGGATGTCTGATATGTCATAAAACCAAATGACCTCTATCTTGTACTGCAAAGGGGATTGTTGATCAGGAAGGAGGATGAGGTCATTTTGCTAACAATGAACCTTGGTCTTGGGAGCAGAGATCTTGTAGATGCTGACTACTTTGGCCTTCCACATGGTATGGAGAGCTTTTTGGTTGGCATCAGTGTCATGACATACCAGAACACTGGATAGCTATATTTCAGCAAAAAAGAACACAAGTTTCAAAGGAGGGAATCGTGGATTGCCTTTCATTGATACAAACACGACCCACATCTTGAAGGTCTTTTGATGTATGAGTATGATAGGGTCAAGGAGAGGAGAGTACCATACCCGAAATTTCATTGCATGGAATCATTGAAATGAATATTGGTATTTCTACAGAAAGAATGAACTGATGTCAAAAAAAGAGGATGAGTATAAAGCCGACATACTCTTGAATGCCATGGTTGATGATATTTAAAAAACAAAAAACAGCCAAATGAGGTAATCATAATTGTGGTCTTCCACACTCAGAAAAGCTTCCAAGGCATCCCCAAAGTGGTGTGCCCACGTTCTATTTCGGGATTGACATGATCCATTGCATTCTGATACCACTTCAGGAAATATATCAATACATGGAAAAGTCAGATTTCGATTTCTCCTAGAACTACAGTATGTAGACATGTGACAAAGTAATGGATAGAGACAGGCTTATAGCAATTCAGGGACTGGAACACTTTTGGAAAAGTTTGAGCAAGCCGGAAGGCCTTTTCGGGGGATTCTGATCTGGAAACTCTTACAACCGTGGGATGTATATTTTCCAAAGACATGTGGGATGGTGGTACACACAAAGGAGTTTGAACCCACTAGTAATGAGGATGACAGTATACTAGTTTTGGTCAGGAGTTGCATGCCTTACTTGGGGTGGATTCCTCTTGTTTCTTGACCTAGCAGATTTCGATTTTTTCTGTTGGGTTCTGGATGCCCTGGTCAAGATACCTTCAGCTTCATCAAGACATGTAGTAATTTGATTTTTAGGCAGGTTTATGCATGTGACCTTCCTTGTGGTCAGTTTCGCACTACCTATCCCTTTCAGCTTGTAGCTTTTGGTATTTGTGCGCATGTCTAAGGTCCCATGGGAACCGGTCCAAAGTCTTCCACAACTTGAATCACTGGCTTTGGTACTGTTGGGCAGACATTGTGCATGACTGAGCAGCTCTGCCAAGATTCTTTGTAAATTTAGAAATTGTTCAGTGGGGAGAGATGCTTCATAATCGGAATATATATGGAGGTAGCCGTGCCCTTGGGAAAAGGGGGTCCATACTGCATTTGATGGGAGTGTGTCAACTTCAAGAAAGAAGACATCGAGAAGGTCTGCAAAGTCCCAGGACTGCTTCTTGTTTTTTGTCAAGCTATGTGAGTTGGGCAAGAATTTGACGCTCAGGAGGGTTTCGACTGCATAAGAAACAGACCACGATCGCATGGCGTCCTCGAGCATGGTGGCAGCGGAAGGTTCGATATGATTCTGGAATCGGGAAGGCTGGATTGCCAGCCACATGCTATTGGTGAATGTGATAAAGAGATTGGAAGCATATTCGTCCCAAGTCCGAAGGGTATTCCATGACCAAGAGCGGACGATCCGTGTAGGATCTTTATCGAGGCAGTGCGTGAGCTCATTCCATGTAGGCCATTCACCGAGAGGATATTCCACAGTAGGCTCGGTGTTCCTTTGCACCGAATGATGATTGGAGGGATTCTTGCTAGACCTTTTATTTCTCCGCACACGCGATTCCAACCTGAATTTCACATCGGCATTGTCTGTCTCAGCGATGGCTGCGAGCTCTCCAGTTTCTGGGTCCAAATCATGCAAGAAAAACATTCCAAACCGTTGAATGATGCCCTCATATGACAGGTCTCTCAGTGCCTCTGTAAGGTGGGGATGCTTCGCCGGAACAACAAAGGACACGTTCCGAAGTAGATGGACAATGATGCTGGTCATGATTCCATGGTTCGGTTTGGGGTTCTTGAAGAAATGGACCTGAAGATATCAGAGTTCTTCTATTCTCCTGATCATGAAGTCGCAATAAATCCGGGATGACACCTAGAGGATAGGGTCCGAGTCTAGATATTCTGCAGCCTCGAAGCAGGAGTGTGAGCCGGAAGCACAGAAAAATGTGAACGGGTCGGAAGGGAAGCTGACCTTGCACCAAGCAGCTCTCGAAGCCTCGATGATGGCATTGCCACTCCCTCGAATCTCTTCCCGCACCCCGTAGCTCTTAGTTTTGGCTCCTTGATAGAGGGTGATGAAGTCACGACAGGTCTGTTGAAACTCTGCGGTATTCGCATAAGCTTCCGAGTCGGCACAAAACTTCTCTTCTTGTCTGGGCCTACGGAAGGCCTCGAAGATGAGGTTGTATGTGGATCTAAAAGGAAGCTGAACGGCTCTCTTACGACCGCTCTCCATGGTTGCCTGTAACCCACCTTGTCTGGGCATGGTGCAGGTCCTGAATTCCTCAGGCTTGTTCATTCCTGCCTTGGCATACGAGGCATGGATGGAATTGAGCTTCCACAAGCCGATGAGAGGCTCCTCATCCACTGGGGAGGGGTGATAAGAAATACCCAAATCCAGAAGAAGCTGGCCGTTTTCCCGATGCATCATATACTCCCAGTCCAGTGTAGGAATCTCGTGACGGAGGTTGAGGAAAGGGTCCTTTGCACGGCCTCTGACGGTGACAGTATTGAGCTTGATGCCTCTAGCATCAGCTATGAAAAAGAAGGAACCGAACATGTCGAGGTGGTCAGGACTTTGAGAGATGAGGAATCGCATGTGGGGGACCAAGTTTTCAATGGTGGTCGAATCGAGGGTGAGGGTCCTGGAAGTCTTTAGCTGGTGGTTTACAGTGGCCTTCCACTTCCACTCCTCGTAGGTAAAGTTGCTATACTCTTGTATTTCCTGAGGAGATGTGGCTTTTATCGCAGGAAACAAGATCTGGGTGAGCCACACCATTTGCACTGGGGATGGAATGAGAGTCGTGGATCGACCCGTGTTCGGGTTCTTATGCATCATGCGAGGGAAGGCGACATAGAAGTTGACACTTCCGGAATCGTCGCCTGCCTGGGCGAAATGGATGTGGGGGATATTGCTAATGGGCACGGATTTGGTGAACCACTCGGAGCGTCCACCCTCAGCTTGGTCTTTGGAGGACTGGGGCAAAAGGATCTCTACATCACAATGATTGTTTTTGGGAATCGGTGGTTTGTTTCCGATGTATGGCAAGACATTTACTTTAAGAGAGCCAAGGACATGCAGATGATGGGTGACCCAGATGATGCTGTCGATATCCAAAGTGATCTGGACCTCACCGGTGGTGATGTCACTCGCATCCCTTTCCGGCCAGAGACAGATGTAATTTCTCTGGAGGGGATTCTTCCCACAGACAAACATATCGATGCTGCTGGAAGAATTTTTGCTGCCCGCTAGTGCCAACATCTCTCTCATCCCCATGACGTCAACATCAGTAACAAGAACCTGTCGAGGCTTTCCCATTCGATCAGCGGGCAGGTGACACACGACCTCCTCGTCTGAGGAAGATGGGTCCCACACTTCGGGTTCGCCTATAGGAAGAAGGTGCTCGGAGACCTGAATCGGATCTTGTTGATTGAAGGTGGCCGCAAAGTCCGGAAGGATCCGGTAGTCATAATCCCTGAAATAGTCCCAGTTGGAGCGCAGACCACCCTCTGTATTCCTGTTCTCGCGGATCGCATGTTGCAGATCCTCCACCGTGGGACCCTGGACGTAGTCATCGAAAGAATTATCCATAGGAAGTGGAGAGTAACGCTGGGCTGGAAGGGATATCGCCTGCGATCGACTCCTAGGGGCTCTGAGGTTTGCCAGAGCACGGTTCCGAGCGTTGCGCATGATTTTAAACTGTCTCAAGTGTGACGGAAGTCTTGGGAGATTAGCATCCGGCCCCAGATCTTCGGATCCTTCGGAACAATCACAACGACCGGAATTGTCCGGGTCCGACATGGATTGTCCTTGGAAGTCCTCGGAACGTGGGTCGCAAACCTGGCACCTGTCACTAGCTCTAGCCAACATCACCTGCAGGACTGTAACCTCAGTTGATTGATTGATCCCTCCATTACTAATCACTTCCAGGACTTCCTGAGAAGGCTCTTCCAACCACTGGATTGTGTCCTTCAGTGCCTTCCACCAGTGGTGACAGTTGAAAAGATTGCTTGAAACACCGTCCAAGAGCTTCTTCCTGGTCAGATGAGCACATTCTGTAGGGGTGGGTTGAGTCGCAGTGATCGATTTCAGGTAGGCATCAGGGCCATTATGTAGGAGATATAGCGTAGTTGAGACAGCGATCGGTCCACAATCCGTTCCATTCTGTTAGCAAGTCAATAAAATGAGCGATGATGATGATGACGGGACGGTAGAAATAGAAATAGATATCTACCTGTTTAAAATCATAGGCAGTCACCATCGGGTTGACTTCAGAGATGGACCATCCGAACAAGGCAGCGACCCTCCTCCAATATATGAGACCGTTCCATTCATCCCAACTCATGTTGATTTGTAGAGCACTAGGCGTCGGAAGATTGATATGCCGACCAAATGTCCATGCATGGTTTAGCTCATAGTCAAAGCAGACCATGAAATAATGCTGGTGCCTACAAACTATGAATACCACAGGTTTCTGGGGAGGTCGTGTTTGTGGAGTCAGGAAGAGTCCGGAATGCGACCGGAATTGCTGGATCTCCTCGGGTTCTGGGTACAGAGAAATCGATGTCATGAATAGATCCACAAAGTAACAATAAGAGTCCTTCATGGACCTGTAATATTCTGTCAATAGAAAAAGGTTCATTATGCTTCCTGACACATAGACATTCGGCTTGAGAGTGCTGATCTCTTGGACAGCAATGGCCCATATGGTCAGGTTGGATACCATAAGCTCTGTGCAGCACAAATGGTGAGTAATGTCATGGGCATGAATCAGAGGGGAGTTCTTACTATAATTTGCTCTATGGGGATCTACCACCATATCCTCATCCATTCCCTCTTCATCTGGATGTATCTGATGTGCATCCACTAGTTCCTCATTCAAGTCATCTATAGCCATTCTGGGCGGGTGAAGCAATTCCCCCTCTGATGGCTGGTAATCTTCAGTGTCAGGGCTTTCCTCTGCACTCTCGATTTCATCAGTCATAGGATCTTCTGGAGCATTGTCGTGGGACCTCTGGGATGTCTTTTGTACAGGCTGACTTTCATGCTCGATCTGTCCACCTGCTGTACCGTGGGGTATTTCCAGAAGATCATCATCTAAAAGAACAGTCAGGTGAGGTTTGGTTCAGAAGTGATGAAAGTGAATACATACCATGATGGATATCATTAGAGAGGAGAGATACTGCAGTCAAGTTTTTTCGTCTGAGTAGGATGCACGGCGGGGTTTCTGATGAAGATCCAAAGGCTTCTTGAAATAGAAATGTTATTGGCAGATGTTTTAAGAATAACCACACCGGTACACACCAGAGTGACCTGCAGAGAGAAAAGATATCGCAGTCGAGTATTGACGTCTAAGTGGAACCGGAATGGAGCTCGAGGATTTGTCTAAAGGGGATTGTGATGATTCCGGTGGGGATCCCGGTTCCGATTCCGATTCCGATTCCGGTGAAGTTCCTGGTTCATATTGCCCAATGAGTTTGTGATATAACTTGGGCTGGAAAGGAAAGCTCACCAGTGATGGAGGTAGACAAGAAGGATACCCTGGTTACTTGCTGTCTTCTCAAGGTCTTAGGCTTTATTGAACCTGTCGACTGATGAATATGACATATCACAAGTCCGAGAAAGCTGACCTTTGGCTGCAGAGACATTATCAGAATGAAAAGAAATTTCCTGTTCCGATGTTGTTGATGAGCTATGCTTGTCTCTTTGATGCTTGAGTGCAAAATATGCACTGATAGATTCAACCTCAGTCCTCGTGGCTGGGTGTCTAGGTGATACACCTTCATACGGATCCTGTATTCGCAACTCATCTATGACGACTTAGAAGCACTGATGAAAATAGAGTAAAACCTGTGAGCTCACCATCATCATTCGAATCCAATTGTGGTTCCATTGCAGCTATGACATGAATTAGCCATGCCAATTAAAACAGCAGAAAACGAACTCACTATATTTATCCTGTGGCTCCTCCTCACTGTCCTCCTCCTCTTCCATCCGTCTATTCAGGACCATGTTGTCCTTCGCTTCTTCCTCTTCCTCTTCCTCTTCCATCCATCTATTCAGGGCCATGTTGTCCATCATTCCTTCCTCTTCCTCTTCCTCTTCCTCTTCCTCTTCATCACATGCATTCTGTATTTGCAACTTATCTATGATGACTTAGAAGTGCTGATGAAAATATAGGAAAACAGAGAGCTCACCATCATCATTGGTATACCATTCCGGATCCATTGTGGCTATTACATGGGTTAGCAATGCCAGATAAGACAGTGAAAATGAACTCACTATACATATCCTGTGGCTCCTCATCACTTTCCTCCTCCTCCTCCTCCATCTGTCTATTCAGGACCATGTTGTTCTTCATTTCTTCCTCTTCCTCTTCCTCTTCCTCTTCCTCTTCCTCAAGCCTCAAGTGTGCAAATGCCCCTTGCAACTCTCCAACATGATCAACAACAGCAATGCCTTGAAAGGCATGTACAATTGACTCCAAAGATGGAA
>JBBPNO010000336.1:0-28325 GCA_038090915.1 Boletus eberwhitei
CTATATATAGTGCGAGAGGGCTTCAGGGCAGGTTATCTATAAATACTAATTGGGATAGATGAGAGGCGATGTCAGATTGGATCTGGGGGAATTGGACTATGAGGCTATGTGCAAGAGAGCATAGCCGAGGAGGGGCTGTCTGTATGTAAAATATAGTAAGGTATGAAATAAAGAAAGATGAAGCATAGTCTAATTGCAGTGTTCACCGCCTTGCACAGCCTTGATGGCAGTGTTGATAGTCAGAGTTCAGAAGGCATCGCTTTCTGTGTTGGGGGTCAATGGAGCATCGAGAAAGTAGTTCCCTGCGTTGTACAACAGATCGTCCCACAAAGAGGTGGAGGGGATGTTGGTGTGGAGGGAAAAATGAGTACTTCCTTGGTCAACCGTAATACCCCAAAGTTGAATCCACACAACAAAAACCACCCCTTTGAGCCTTAGAATCCCATGAAAACCAATCAATACTGAGAGACAGACTAGACTCAAAAACCCACCAACCCCAACATCAAAACACTGAGTGAGATATAAAACATCCTAGAAAGCCCAATACTGGCAAACCTATTAGAATCAGGCAAGCACATATGCAGCTGCATTGTCAAACATCACCGCATCGCCTGCATGTCAATCAGAAGCACGGAAAATGCTGAGGCTCTACATGGCCATGTGGTATATATTCTCGCTTGTTATGAGATCAATGTCCTCAACGAAGAACTCCACAAGGCTCAGGGCTATCTTGCAGGCTACACTTGTCCTGGCTCAAAGGTGGTAATGAGAGTGTGGGTCTAGTCCATCTAGCTGCAGCCTACAATGACCAATGGCCAAGGCAATAACTATAGCAGATAAACAAGTGGATTCGACTGGGGTACCAGTCATTAAAATGTCTAGTTTTTATATATTACAGGAGTGAGCATGGACCAAGCTGTGTGTGTGACTAATTACTATAGATGTGTATATATGAGAAGCGTTTGTGAGAGTATGAAGACGGAAATGAATGTGAGAATTGATGAAGTGTGGGAATGAATGGAGATTAATAACATGAGGTGTGTCACGTGATTTGGTTCTAGACTTTGTCACATGACTGATTATGTAAGTGTTCTCACGATCACGTGTTGTGGTCATGTGATTTTATAAGTGAAAGAATGATGCATAAAAAGTTTGAAAATATTCATATTATAACACTATCCCTTCTTTATGACTCGAATTCCAGGTGAGTTGTTGTTGGTTCGGTGGCAGTGTAGTTTTCGAAAGGAGAGAATAAGGATTGGAATGTGGAAGTTGTAAGTCCACGAAGTCTTCTAGGCACAGATGGGTTCTTTTTATGGAATTCTGTGACTACTTCCGGAGCAGTATTGATGATGTCCGCAGATTCCCAGGTATGATCTGTTTCATCATATCTGGCCCAGTGTACTAGGTATTCGAGTTTCCGATTCTTCATCCTGGAAGCTGCGATGTATTCAATCTCGAATTGTTCTTCGCCTTCCTGATCAATCTCTATTGCGTCTGAATGAACCACTGGTTGTCCTAAAAGTGTTTCTTTGTATGGTTTGACGCGAGATATGTTAACTGTGGGGTGAATGCGAACGGTTTTCGGAAGATTTAGAGTTACGGCGTTAGAAAGGACATGGGTAATACAATAGGGTCCAATTCTTTTTGGGTAAGTTTCTTTGCTGTGTAAGGGAGATTGAGTTTGTCGGTAGACAGCCAGACCTGCTAACTGACAGAATAGATAGGTGTGTCTGACTGCTTTTTTTCTGATGACTTAATCATCTTTTCTCTTGTCTCTTTCAATGCTTTCTCTATTTCCTTGTGAGCTCGACTCGTTTCTCCTGCAAAACCAGATAATTTCCCTTCGAAACCCATATGTGGAGCATAGTTTCTGGTGACATTAAAAGAGATTTCTCCGGTGGCTGTAGTGATAGTATTATTATGGGAGAATTGAGCCATTTTGAGCCAGTTGGATCATTCATTTTGTTTCTTTTCACAGTATGCATAGAGATATTGTTCTAGATCTCTATTAACATGCTATGTTTGGTCATCGGTTTGTGGGTGATAAGCTGTGGAAATCTTTTGTGTAATACCTAGTAGCTTGCAAAGCTCTTTGGTAAATGCTGAAACGAATTGTGGTCCTCTATTGGAAACTATAGTAGATGGAAGTCCGTGGATACACCAAACATTGTCTCTGAATATTTTAGCCAAGTCCAAAGAGAAACAGGTATCATAAGTGGGAATAAAGATGACTTCTTTGGAAAATCGATCTACGATTACGCAGATAGCCATGAAAGAATGTGATTTGGGTAAACCCGTAATGAAATCTATGGATAAATCTTCCCATGGATGTTGTGCCGCAGGAAGGGGCATAATTTTGCCTGCCGGTGCCTTTTGCTTACCCTTTGTGAGGGCGCATACTTGGCAGCTGTCTATGTATATTTTTATGTCTTTTGTGACTCCTGGCCACGAGAAATAACGAGTGAGAGTATGTATGGTTTTGGAATGACCGCCATGTCCTGCTATAGGCAAGTCGTGACATAAAGTTATGAGACGTGTACGTAGAGTGTCTGGTACAAAAACTTTGTTTTTTGGATTTTTGAAAATGTTCATATTATAATTGAAGGAAAAGCCATCGATTGCGTCGATGTTCATAGATTTAGAAATAGTTTCTAACTCCGTCATGAAGTCTGAAGATAAAGCGACGGAATTAATAAAGACAGAAGATGGAAGAACCGTAATATTTGTGTTGTGATCCAGGACTGCGTCTTCATGATCCGGTCGGCAAGAGAGCATCTGCACGACCGTTCGTAGAACCTGGTTTATAAACAAAAAAATAATTAAATTCTTGAAGTAATGCATGCCAGCGTGCTTGTTGACTGCTGAGTGTTTGCGGTTTCTTCCAATATTCTAAGTTTTTATGGTCAGTCCAGATTTCAAACCTTTCGCGACCAATTAGATAATGTCGCCATTCTTCGAGTGCTCGAATGACGGCTAAAAGTTCTTTGTCATAAATAGGGTAGTTGCGCTCTGCACTATCAAAAGAATGTGAAATGAAAGCCACAGGCCTCCAGTTACCGTCATCGCATAAAGTAGAGAGCACAGCTCCTGTGGCTATATCCGAGGCATTCATTTCTACACGTACTTCTTGTTTCCTATTTGGATACACGAGTAGTGGTGCTGTCATGAATTTCTTTTTGAGCATATCAAATGCTAATTGTTGATCAGATCCCCATGTAAACGGAGCATTTTTCTTGGTAAGATTGTTTAGGGGGCATGTGATATTAGCGAAACCTTCTATGAATTGCCTGTAATAATTACAGAGACTGAGGAAGCCTTGAAGTTGTTTTAGGCGTGTTGGTACCAGCCAATCCATAACGGCTGTCACTTCTCCTTTCTGCATCTCAATCTCCTCTTTAGATACTACCATACCGAGGAAATCTACTTTGTCCTTTGAGAAGAAACACTTTTCTGATTTTACGTAAAGGTCATTCTCGCGTAAGCGACGAAGGACCTCTTTTACTACCTCTTTGTATTCTTTGTGCGTTTTTCCTGATGTAAATATCATACAGTCATCGATGTAAATAATTACGACTGCATACATGTCGTTAAATATATTGTTCATCATTTGTTGGAATGTTGGAGGAGAGTTAGTCATTCCAAAATACATTACTGTGGGCTCGTATGCCCCAATGGGTGTTACGAAGGCACCTTTCCATTCATCTCCTTCCTTTATTCGCACATTATTATAACCCCAACGTAAGTCAAGGGTCGTGAATCGATCAGCATTTTTTAGCCTGTCGATCAACTGTGGAATCAGGGGTAGAGGATAGGAATTCTTGATGGTACCCTCGTTTAAATATCGGTAGTTGATTACCATTTGTTTTTTACCATCTTTTTTGGGAATAAAGAATACGGGAGAAGTCTGTGGAGATTTAGATGGTTTAATATACCCTTTTTTAAGTTCCTTGTCCATGAATGTTCAAACTTCTTCCATTTCAGTGTCCGAGAGGGGTATGACTTATCCTTTCTTGGGTATGAAATCTTCTTTGAGATCAACTGCATGATCCCATGGTTTCCTCAACAGCATTCTAGTGGATTCTTGTTCGGAGAAGACATCTAGAAATTCATGGTAAGTTTTGGGTATTTTCTCCTTTAGTCCTTCTTCTATAGTACGTAAGTTCGTTGTAGGTCCGAGTCCCATAATTTTACAATATTGAGTGCAATGAGGGAAGTCTATAGTTTGGTTTGTCCAATCGATGTTAGGATTATGGCGGTAAAGCCAATCATATCCTATAATCATACGATGGGTTCCCAATTTAGAAATATAAGTGTCCAAAGTTTCATAATGTCCTGCTACTTCCACGATTAAGGTTACCGAGTGTTGGACTTGTCCTATAGCTCCTTTAGAGCCATCCGTGTTATGTACCATTATTGGGTTTTGCAGTTTAAAATAAGGAATGCTGTGTCAATGTATGTAGTCCGAATCAATAAAGGTGTGGGATGCTCCTGAGTCCAAGAGAGATTTGAACTTGTAGCAGAGCCACTGGCCGTTTTGCTGGCAACGTATGACGGTCTCAAGTGAGAACTCTCCACCGAATGACAACATCGTTGCGCGATGCATAGTGACCTTGAGGGATTTATAAATAGAAGATATTTTTTGTTGTTTATTTAGAGAATTAAGCACGTTATATTTAGACTCTGACGCCACGCTCAATTGAGATGCTCTAACAGAGTTTGGATACAAACTACGAAGTACAGAAGAAAAATCAGAGATAGGGAAATCATTGTCCGTACAATCTACATAATGTTCTTGTACCTGAACACCCTCGTCGTTCAAGCACTTTGTCCTTTTAAAGCCTTGGCAGCTCTATGCCTGGCCTCGGCCTTAAACTTGTCTCGGTAAAAGGCTTCGGCTTCCTCCGAGATGAAAGCCCTTTGTGCTGCTTGTGGTACCGGTGCAGCTACTGGGGGAGCGGGGAGGGGATGACTGGGATAATGCTGGGCGACCTGCGCCTGCTGATTGTAGTCTGCATACTTGTATTCTGCGGTTGGTACATAAGTGCTGGAGTTGTAGTCCCAAACAAACTGGCGTTGCTGAGTGGGGCACATTTGGCGGCGGTAGGGGTTCTTTGGGCAATCAGGTTTAATATGGCCTGGAAGCCCACAGAGGTAACATGTCCTGTTGTCAGGATGCAGATTAGAAGATTGCAGGAGACAAGGGACAGCTTGCTGTGCCCCAATCTCCATGGGTGCGCCTTGCCCAGGCTGAGTACCGTAGGTGGTGAATTGTGGATGTGGAGGTCCGGGGGGAGGAGGAAATCGAGGGTTCGCTGGCTGGGGATAGTGCGGGGGCCCTGGGGGAACGAAATGACTATTTGTTGGTGGTCCTCTTTTGACCACCATTCTTTCGAATATCCGACCGACACATTAATATTCGTCCTTTACCATGCCATAGTCATTTTGACCTAATGCTGTTAAGGTCATGCTTGCTCTTTCGTAGATTTTGAAGTCTATGGCCTTTTTGAGCAACGTTGTTGCATGGTAATCTTTGATGTTTGCTTTCTTTCGCAGGATTTCAAATCTCTGCACAAACAGATTGATCGGGTGTCCGTTTTGATGAAGACCTTCTAACTTTTTCAGGGATTCGTGTGCCAGCACATTGATCTGGAAGTAGGACTTAATTTCCCCTTGTAGCCTTTGCCATGATGGCCAGGTGGAATCTCCTAATCTTCCCATTACGATTCCATTTTCATCTTTCTAGTCTTCATACTCGTCGTTGTAATAATTTTCAAGGGTTATTTGGGCAAACTCTTCAGCCTTTCCTTTAAGACGTGATAGTACTGCTACACATCTCAGTTTGTCTGAGCTCCATGTTTGGGCTTCGGTCCATAGGCGCAGTTTTATCCACCATGCACAGAAGGTGCTTCAATCGCCATTCCAGTTACCAGGGTCGGCGATCTTTTTTGTGACCAAGGTCTTTTCCTTGTCGACGTTTAGTGTGGTGAGCCTGTGAATGAGGTCGTCCAGATCCACCGACATATTTGATTACGGGTTTGAGAATGAAGTGGGGGCATAGGTAGCAGTGGAAATAATGAATGCCGCAGACAGCAAATGCGAAGGGGTAATGGTAGGTGCAAACGCGATCTGCTCGAACTTGATATTTCTTTCTTGCTGGCATAAACCAGGCTTGTCTTCTTTCAGAATTTTACTATGCACTATCTTCCAAATGCATTCTGGGATTCCTACAACTTGATCCGGCTGACCGCAGAGGGCTAGATGGTATCCTGGTGACCGCAGCGACCTGGGATAAAAACTTCGAAAATTCCTTTTCCATGAAGCGTCGGAATGTACACTCAAGAGAGAAGCATGATGACTCTCGATATCGTACTGTATGTGACATCACAGGTAATCACAAGAACCTGGGTTCACTAGCGTAGAACCAACATACAAACAGCTAGACCTCAGCTGATGACGGGGGCTAGTGCACTATGCCCAAGAGCAACTTTATCCTTATTTAGAACACCGGACGAGCATATAATACAAGCATTTCAGCGAGTGCTTTACTTGTCACCGTCAAGTGGTGAAGACCACAGACTATCCCTTAGCTCTGGGAACCGAGCGTTGTGTATGACAGTCGAATCCAAGTGTTATGAGATCAATGTCCTCAACGAAGAACTCCACAAGGCTCAGGGCTATCTCACAGGCTACACTTGTCCTGGCTCAAAGGTGGTAATGAGAGTGTGGGTCTAGTCTGTCTAGCTGTAGCCTACAATGACCAATGGCCAAGGCAATAACTATAGCAGATAAACAAGTGGATTCGACTGGGGTACCAGTCATCAAAGTGTCTAGTTTTTATATGTTACAGGAGCAAGCATGGACCAAGCTGTGCGTGTGACTAATTACTATAGATGTGTATATATGAGAAGCGTTTGTGAAAGTATGAAGACAGAAATGAATGTGAAAATTGATGAAGTGTGGGAATGAATGGAGATTAATAACATGAGGTGTGTCACGTGATTTGGTTCTAGACTTTGTCACGTGTCTGATTATGTAAGTGTTCTCACGATCACATGTTGTGGTCATGTGATTTTATAAGTGAAAGAATGATGCATAAAAAGTTTGAAAATGTTCATATTATAACATCGCTAGATAATATTCATTCTTTGTGTTTCATTCCATCCATTTGCCAATTCAATGCCATATAATACCTTCCAACTTATTGTTCTCCTTTTCATATATAAACTTGATGTATTCCAAATGACATTTCAGTCTGTCTACCTAAAGTGCAATGACTGAGGTAAGTAGTTACTCTTCCAATCCATACACAACGATACCTATCTATAATTGTTATGTACATAGATCATATCATTTAGGTAAATATATAGTCCATCTGCCTGAAGCATAACAATTGAGACCATATTGTGTAGATGTGCCTAGAGTGCATGCCGCTCCGATCCAAGGTAGTCAAAATACACCCTACAGATTTGCACCACTTGGCTTGGCAGCATTTGGCTTCGTCTGTTTCCCTTCAAAGCATCAGCATCCACAACAGCTAGGCAGCATATATTGAGAAGGCACCTGTCAACAATTGATTTGGCCCCATCCAGCCATGACTACTTTGATACCTTTCATAGGTATTCTAGTTCTGATGAAGAGGGGACTATTTGGCATTTGGTAAATGGTATATTATTATCAGGGGAAATAGGGTTGAAAGTTGGAGCTTGGTGCCTAAAGGCTGAGAATTTGGTGAAAAATGACATTCTGAGAAACTCCATGATGGGTGTTGTGTTGTTTACTGATAGATTCTTGTGAGCATTGGATATTGTGAATGCATCCTTGAAGCATGCAATGACTGAGTGTGAAAGTTCATTTGAGATTTTTTTTCCCACTCCAATTCATTTTGAAGGCTCAGAGTTCTGGAAACTTGTCATGTCAATGATTTCAGTCATGGTGAATGCTCATGTTTAGCAGATTATTGGAGAGCACTCTTTCACATTGGATGCATTTCACAAAGTGGACAGGTTGCATATCGTATGATAACCTAATCTAATAGTTACAATGTCTTTTAGGCCTTTCTGTGGGCAATGCACTCATGGCAGCATTCAAGTGCCTAGCTTCTGTCTGTGCATCAAAATCTTGCAGCTTTCAAATATTGAAGTTGGGGTGGACTGGTCATGTGACTTCAGAATTCGATTTTTGAGAGCTGCCAGTCATCATCCATTGCATTAGGCACCATATAGCCATATTGGCCCAAGACCAAGGTGGTGTATGTGTATGCGGCTTGACAATGGAGATGAAAATGGGGCTGATAAATCTTCAGAAAGAATGAAGGAATTTGGGTTGTGGATCAGTCAGTGGCAGTACTTCCATGCAATATGAATACCATATGGAAAGCTACAGAATAACAGGCCAGATAGAAGAGGAAGGTATGACTAAAGTGGCTGAAATTGGAAGGATGTCTCAATATCTGGATAAGCTGAATGTTGGGTATGACCTACCATTATAAGGATTTTAGTAATGAAATTCTTATAAGATGACATGATGCATGTCCCAAACATGCTAGCATTGGCAGGATTCACTGATTGGATTCCAACAAGCCCCTTTTGAGCCTCTATGATCACTGCCTGCACATGATTTGCTAAGTGTGTAGATGAACACTAGCACCAAGGAGACATGTCTGGGTTCAACTACACACAGTTGACTCACCCACTCAATTTGGAAATGCCAATTTGGTAATAATATTGTAGTGCACCCCTGGTGGAGTAATGAGCAGGTGCTGGTGGAGTGCTGGTAGAGTGGCTTGCCAGCAGCAGCAAGGAGGGGCATGAATGGTTCCATGCACCCCTCACCAACCAGGTTCACTCAAGGGTGATATGCCCCCTCACATTGCATGCCCATGCTCAGGTTGCAAGTTTCTGGACCAAATTCATCAAGAAATGGAGAGATCAAGATAAGCAAGTGAAAGCTGTGGGTCTTATTAGGTTTGGCATGTCCATTTCCTTAACAGGTGGTCATTGTTCCCTCCTTGTTCATGCATCACTCCCTAATATGATCCCAAATATGATCAAGAAGTTCATCTGCCATCTGGTGATGACCCTGCTGGGGCAGTTGGACAACCTTGTCATTGTCTCCATGATTTTGGCCATCTCTTCATGTTGGTCTCTATTCTCTTGCATGAGGGTGGAGTTATGTTGCCCAAGGACATTCAAGCATGGGCTCAAAACCATGTCACCTCAAAAAAGCTTCAAGATCAGGTTTAGTTTTCTACAAAGCAGTATAAGAAGCACTATGCAAGCATGGTGGATGTCTGTCTGCTCATGGACACCTTTCATGCTGATGCTTGGTACTTTCACACCAATTGAGTGCAGCTGCAGATGAGTGGTCTCACCAAGCTCTTGGCCCTCTTCGCAGAACAAATCAGGGTGGTCATAGAATCTGGCTGCTATCATGGAACAAATGAGAGTCTTACCTGGAAGGACATCACTACTGTTATCTGTCCCAGCAGTGCCTCGCCCCACAGACTGGACATCACTGTCAGACTCAAGGGCAGATAAAATGTAGAGTCATACTTGAAAATGTTCTTTCTTTTTCCAGAACATGGAATGGAGTGGGCCTATTGTCCTGTTATGCCATTCCTTATCCTTGGCCTGCTAGACTGAGTCTGGGAGGGAATCAGCTTGCTAGAGAAGATCATTTCTTCCCCAGTCACTTCCATCACCTTTTATATCCTCAAGGTTTGGTCATGCAAATGAGATCTTCCAGTCTTTCAAAAAGAGGTCCAGATGTTAGAAGGATGGAGCATATCCCTGTCCCAGGCAATGACCTATGATGATGCTTGTCGGCATCTGTATTTTTTTAGCTGTTTGAATGAGTTTCTAGGCAAGTCCTCTTGGTGTTGCTTGAGTTGCTCTCAATGTATGTAATGATATTGCTGTCCTCAACAGGTCAATCCACAAGGCTCAGATGTATGTTGCAAGCTACACGTGTCCTGGCACTGGGGAGTGGGTATGTGAGTCTTAGTCTAAATAACTCCCACCTACAATGGTTAGAAACCAAGGCAATGATGATAGGAGGTAAACAAGTGGATTAGACTGGGGATCCAGTCATCAGAGTGTCTACTTTATATATGTTACAGGAATGTGCACAGACCAAGCAGTGCATGTGAGATATTACTATACTAAGGTATATGATAGAAGTGTTTGTGAGAGTGAAAAGATAGAAATAAGTGTGTGAAATAGATAAGGTGTGAAAAGAATGGGGATTAAAAACATAAGGATAGGTCACATGATTTGGTTCTAGACTTGGTTATGTATGTGATTAGATTATGTAATTGTTCTCACAATCATGTATTGATGATCATGTGATTTTTTATAAGTAAAAGATTGATGAAAATGTTTTGAAAATGTTCATATTATAACACTACCCCTTTTTTAAGACTTGAATTCCAGATGAGTTGTGATAGGTTCTATAATGATAAGGTTTTTGAAATGAGAGAAGAGTGATTGGAATGAGGAAGTGGTGAGGCCTCTAAGTTTTCTTGGGGCTGATGGGTTTTTCTTGTGAAAATCAGTGACTGCTTGTGAAGCAGCATTGAATATTTCGCTAGATTTCCATGTACAATTAGTTTCATTGTATCCTGCCCAATGAACTAGATATTCTAGCTTTCTGTTCTTCATTCTTGATGCTGTCATATACTCTATCTCAAATTGTTCTTTCCCTTTATGATCTATCTTGATCACTATGGGATGGGCTTTAGGTTGTCCTAGCAGTGTTTCCTGATATGGTTTCATGCAAGAGATGTTGACCATTGGATGAATTTGAATGGTGTTGGGGAGATTTAAGGTAATGGTGTTAGGAAGGACTTTGATGATTTTGTATGGTCCAATCCATTTTTGGGTAAGCTTTTTTGCCATATATGAGAGATTGAGTTTTTTGATTGATAGCCAGACCTGCTGACCAATAACATAATCAAGGGCATCTGAATGTTTCTTTTCTGATGCTTTCCTCTTCTTTTCTCTCAATTCTACTAACACTTCCTCTACTGTATTTCCATGTGAGAACAACCGACTTCTCTTGCAAAGCCAGTAAGCTTTCCTTCAAAATCCATGTGAGGTGTATAATTTTGTGTGACATTAAAAGATATAGCTCTGGTGGCAGTGGTGATTGTGTTGTTATGGGAGAATTGGTCCATTTTTAGCCAGTTGGCCCATTGTCACTGCTTCTTTCCAATGTAAGTGTATAGGTATTGTTCTAGGTCTCTATTGATGCACTCTGTTTGGCCATCCATTTGTGGATGGTAGGCTGTGGAAATCTTTTGTGTTATTTCAAAGAGTTTACATAGTTTCTTGGTGAAAGCAGAAACAAATTGTGGTCCTCTGTCAGAAATGAGGGTGGAAGGGAGTCTGTGGATATATCACACATGATCTCTAAATAATCTAGCTAAGTCTGCTGAAGAGCATGTATCATAGGTGGGAATAAAAATGACTTCTTTTGAGAATTGATCTATGACTATGCAGATTGCCATGAAAGAGTGTGATTTGGGTAAACCCATAATGAAATCTATAGATAAGTCTTCCCATGGATGTTTTGCTGCAGGAAGGGGCATAAGTTTTCCTGCCAGTGCTTTTTGCTTACCCTTTGTGAGGGTGCACACTTGGCAGCTATCTATGTAATTTTTTATGTCTTTGGTAATGCCAGGTCAAGAGAAATAACAAGTGAGGGTATGAATGGTTTTGGAGTGTCCACTGTGACTGGCTATAGGTGAATCATGACATAAGGTTATAAGGCATGTATGTAAATTGTCAGGTACAAAAATTTGATTTTTGTTATTTTTGAAAATGTTTATATTAGGGTCAAAAGTGAAATTATCAATGACATCAACGTCAAGAGATAAGGAAAGTGATTCTAACTCTGATAGGAAATCTGAAGATAATGAAATGGAGTTAATAAACAGTAAAGGTGGAAGAACCATTACTATATGTTCATATTATGATCTGGGACTGTATTGATCTGGATGGCGAGATAGAGCATCTGCTTGTCCATTTATTGAACCCAGTTTATAAATGAATAAATAATTGAATTCTTGGAGTAATGCATGCCAACGAGCTTGTCGTCCACTAAGTGTTTGTGGTTTCTTCTAATATTCAAGATTTTTGTGGTTGATCCATATTTCAAATTGTTCGCGACCAATAAAATAGTGGTGCCATTCTTCTAGCACTCAAATAACTGCAAGCAGTTCTTTGTCATAAATAGGATAATTGTGCTCTGCACTATCAAAAGAGTGTGAGATAAAGGCTACTGGCTTTCAGTTACCATCCTTGCATAATGTTATGAGCATAGCTCCTGTTGTGATATCCAAGGCATCTGTCTCCACTCACATCTCTTGGTCTCTATTTGGGTATGTGAGTAGCGGTGCCATTGTGAACTTGTTCTTTAAGGTTTCGAAAACCTTTTGCTAATTGAATCCCCATGTTGACTTTTATTCAGGTGAAAGCAATGGAAACTACAAACAATAGGTCTTCCCAGACTCTTGCTTTGCCTCCCATGGTTAGAACACTATAAGCTAGGAGACTATTTACCTCCTAGATGAAACAGTATCTAGCTCAGCTAGATATGAGTCAGTGAAATACTTAGTGTAACTAAGTGCATGGGTTGTTTGCCAATTTCCAACAAATGTTGAAGGATTGGAATTGAGTTACTTCAATTATGGTCTGGTTAGTAAGATGTTAGTGGTGTAACCAAGTGTAAACAATAGTAAACACATCTAAATGTATGCTAGTCAATACTATCAAGTTGCTAGACTTTGATTAGTAGAGGTAGTTCAGTAGTGGTAATACTGATAAAAAATGCAAACACATGTAAACAAGTGTAAATACTCCTAAATGTATGCTAGTCAACACTACTAGTTTGCTAGACGTTGTTGAAATGGATTCTAGAAAAGTTATACTATAGAAGGTCAAATGAATCAATTGCTATAAAAGGCAATGACTTTGTGGTTGGTAATCCACAGATATGCTGGATTGTTGAGATGTTAAGATGTTCCAGGTAATGCTGGAATGGGTTCACACTTCACTTAGTTCACTCAGATAGGTTATAGTAACACAATCTTATTGTTTCCTAAGGAGAATGCAAATTCAGGCTTTGTTTGGCTATACTGTTGCTTATCCCTTTAGGTGGGCAGTTAGCTGGGTAGCAGATGTGGTTGGGTTCTAGTAGTATTATATTGTTGGGGATCTATTCCCTTTTGTTGCCCTATTTAGGGTTTTCTCCCAAAAGGTGTCCTATTTTACTTGTGCACTAATGCTACAAGTCTTTTACTCCTAACAATACAACTAGCTGTCCTATAGTATGGAGATGGTCCTGCTCAAGGTCCTCTGAGGGTTGCCTGTGAGGGGGAACTCCAAGTGGGATGAGAATTATTCTCCTTGAGAGAATTTCTCTGGTTGAGGCAATCTCTGAGTAAGAAAGTCTGCTCTTTTGGTGGTCTGAAGGGCTCTCCTTTTATAGATAAATACATGGGATTGGCTAGCCAATCAGAAGGGTTGGCTGCTTACAAATGCCAAAGAGTTTCCTTACAAATGCCAAGCTTTTGCTGACTGATTCATGAAATACTATGGAATACTATAGAATCTCATAGAACTTCATGGAATATCATGGAATGCTGGTCATGTAATGCAAGGCTGTGTAGGATATGGTCACATGTTCATTTTTTTCTCTGGCACTTAACTATATATGTATTAATTACAAGATAGTTAGCTATATAGTTGTAGATAGTAACAGAGCTACAGTATATGTTGGAGAAAAACATTAATTTCTCCTGGGTTTCTTGATGGAATATTCTAAGATTTGCAAGGGTACTAGGTCATACTAAGGATCATTGGGCCCTAGAGTATTGAAGGATTCTAACTGCTGCAAGTGGTAGAATTAAATCCATTTGGGTCTCACTTTTGACTATGCATGAAACGAGTTTGATGTAGGTCAACATGAATGGAACATCTTTCTTGGTAAGATTGTTCAGGGGGCATGTGATGTTGGCGAAACCTTCTATAAATCATCTATAATGATTACAGAGTCCAAGGAATTCTTGGAGTTGCTTTAAGTGTGTGGAAATTGGCCGATTCATGACCCCTACCATTTTGCTTTTCTGCATCTCTACCCCCTCTTTAGATACTACCATTCCAAGAAAGTCAACTTTGTCCTTCAAGAAGAAACACTTAGAGGGTTTTACATAAAGGTCATTTCTGCATAAGCAACTTAGGACCTCTTTTACTACCCCTTTGTGTTCTTTGTCGGACTTGTTCGATGTAAATATCATATAGTCATCAATGTAAATAATTGCTACTGCATACATGTCATTAAATATATTGTTCATCATTTGTTGGAATGTGGAAGGAGAATTAGTCATTCCAAAATACATTACTGTGGGTTCGCATGCTCTAATTGGTGTGATGAAGGCACCTTTCCATTCGTCTCCTTCCTTTATCCACACATTATAATAAACCCAACGTAAATCAAGGGTCATGAATTTATTAGTGTTTTTCAGCCGATCAATCAACTATGGAATCAGGGGTAGAGGATGGGAATTCTTGATGGTACCCTTGTTTAAATATTGGTAGTCAATTACCATACATTTTTACTGTCCTTTTTTGGAATAAAGAAAATGGGTGATGTCTGTGGGAATTTAGAAGGTTTAATATACTCTTTTTTGAGTTTCTTGTCTATAAATGCATGGACTTCTTTCATTTCAACATCAGAAAGAGAAATGACTCTTCCTTTCTTTGGTACTAAGTCTGGCTTGAGATCTATGGCATGATCCCAAGGCTTTTTTGATGGCATTCTAGTTGATTCTTGTTCTGAGAAGACATCTAGAAACTTGTGGTAAGCTTTGGATATCTCTTTCTCTAGTTCTTCCTGTATAGTATGAATGTGTATGGTAGTAGTAGGTCCAAGTCCCATAATTTTACAGTATTGTGTACAATGTGGAAAGTCAATGGTTTGGTTCATCCAATCAATATTAGGATTATGGCAGTAAAGCCAATTATATCCTATAATCATGCAATGGGTTTCTAATTTAGAAATATAAGCATCCAAAACTTTGTAGTATCCTGCTACTTCCATGATTAAGGTTACTGTGTGTTGGATTTGATTGATAGCACCTTCTAATCCATCAGCATTATGTACCAGTATCGGGTTTTGCAGTTTAAAATATGGAATGCTGTGATGAGTAATGTAGTCTGAATCAATGAAAGTGTGGAATGCTCCAGAGTCCAAGAGAGCTTTGAATTTATAGTAGAGCCACTGGTCATTTTGCTGGCAATGTATGATGGTCTCAAGTGATAACTCTTTGCCAATGACAACGTCATTGCATGATGCATCGTGACCTTCAAATTGAGGGGTTTATAAATATGCGATATTTTTTGTTGTTTTATAAAGGAATTAAGCACACTTTTCCATCCTCAAGTTCATACTTGCTTTTTCATAGATTTTGAAGTCTACGGCCTTCTTGAGCAAGGTTGCTGCATGGTAGTCATCTATGTTCACTTTCTTTTGCAGTGTCTTGAACCTTTGGATGAATAGGTCTATTAGCTGTCCATTCTGTTTTAGACTTTCAAGCTTTTATAGAGACTCATGTACCAGCACATCTATTCTGAAGTATGATTTTATCTCTAGTTGAATTGCTAGCCAAGATGGCCAGGCCAAGTCTTCTTTTCTGCCAATGACTACATCATTTTCATCCCTTAAGTCTTTGGCTTCTTTGTCAAAATATTTTTCCAGGGTTATTTGAGCAAATCCTTCCACTTTGTCTTTGAGCTGTGAGAGTACAGCTACATATTGGAGTTTGTCTGAACTCCACTTTTGCACCATCAATCAAAGTCACAACTTGATCCACCAGGCACAGAAGGTGGATCAATCACCATTCCAGTTTCCTGGATTCACAATTTTCTTCATTATGTTTGTTTTTTCTTTGTCAATGTTTAAGTTGGTGAGGCACTTGATGAGGTTGTCCAAATCCACTGACATATATATTTGTTTATGGGTTTGAGAAAGAAGTGAGGGTAGAGGTAAGAGCAGAAATAGTGGATACTGCAAACAGAGAATGTGAAAGGATGATAATAAGGGCGAATATGATCTACTTGAACTTGATACTTCTTTCTTGCTGGTATATGCTTCTTTCAGATCCTTACTGTGCACTATCTTCCAAATGCACTCTGGGAATCCTATGACTTGATCTTGGTGACCACAGTAACCTGGGATATGATTGAATAAAAACTATTCCTTTTTCTTAACTGGTTGGAGGTGTACATGCAAGGAAAAACTGTGATGATCCTTGCTATCATACTATGTGTGATGTTACAGGTGATCACACGAACTTGGGTTCACTAGTGTAGAACCAATATATGAACTACTAGACCTCAGCAGATGATGGGGGCTAGTGCACTATGCCCGGGAGCAATGTTATTCTTATTTAGAATGCTGAACGAGCATATAAAACAAGCATTTCAGTGAGTGCTTTACTCATCACTGTCAAGTAGTGAAGACTCTGCAAATGTTCCCTTAGCTCTGGAATCTGAGCATTGTGTATCGTAGTCTAATCCAAGTGTAATGATCTCGCTGTCCTCAACAGTAAAATCCACAAGGCTCAGATGTATGTCATAGGCTACACATGTCCTGGCACTGGGGAGTGGATATGTGGGTCTTAGTCCAAATAGCTCCCACCTACATTGGTCAGAGATCAAGGCAATGATGATAGGAGATAAACAAGTGGACTAGACTGGGGATCCAGTCGTCAAAGTGTCTAGTTTATATATGTTACAGGAATGTGCATGGACCAAGCAATGCATGTGAGTTATTACTATACTAAGGTATATGATAGAAGTGTTCATGAGAGTGAAAAGACAGAGATGAATGTATGAAATAGATAAGGTTTGAGAAAGAACAGAGATTAAAGACATGAGGTAGGTCACGTGATTTGGTTCTAGACTTGGTTATATGATAGATTATGTAATTGTTCTCACAATCATGTGTTGATGATCATGTGATTTTTCATAAGTAAAAGATTAATGAAAAAGTTTTGAAAAAGTTCATATTATACAGTAACAATATAGGTCTCTGTAGTGGATGTCCAACCATATGATATTCGCCATGGGATGGCAAATCTGGTTGCCAACAAGTCTTCCATCAGCACCAATCAGTATGAAAAGCTCATGGCATATACTGGTGGGTCAAGGACATACCAGGTGAGATGTAGTGAAATGCTGCTCTCTCACAGCACCAATTGATCTGCTAGGGACACACTTGAGAGGCTATGTGAGCATGGCAGTTCATGTCAACTTGCAGGGTGTTCAGCATGGCATACAGGACAAGAAGCATCTCGTGCTGATTGCAATGCATGCTTTCAGGCCAACATTATCACTCATCTTGCTCATTTGATGGTTGCACAGATGGCTAAGAATGTCTCAAGGGGCACCAACCCCAATGCCCCTACAATGATACCCCTCAAGAACAAGATGGCCCTATATACTGATGAGACATTGGTTGCCATGCATAAAGAGAGAAATAGGATAGAGAAGACCTTGTTCTCTGTGGCTGGCTGAGAGATTGATTGAGTTCTTTGGTTGTTACTCCCACAGCTTGTCACTCAAGTCGAGCAAGCCTTGTCCTCATCTGACACATCTGTTGTTCAGCAAGCATCCAACCTTCTTGCATGGGTAGGAGTGATCACAAAGGACCATGCATCCACTCTCACTTGAGAGCTTCAGGTGCTTTTGTGCTAGGCAAGAAAAAATTATTTTGCTCAGGCCAACTCTGAGCAGCAGGTGGACAAGGTAAGAAGGCGTGTTTGAGACTGATGAAGGTCAAACAATGCTATTCTTGTTAGAAGGTTCAGTATCTGTTGTTATGGTCTACAGCAGCAAGTGAGGTGTTTGCAAGGGTAAATCACCCTGCCATTACTGCCATCTTGACTAGGTCAACCAACAGTGCCTGTGGTGATGTTGATGCCCTTGTTTGGAATTTGTATGGCAAGGTTTTGGATGCTGAATGCCACGATACACTACTGAGCACATGTTATATTCTGCTGGGAATGCCACCCTGCTGTCACACCATGTACTACCCTGGGGAGTCACCCATTATGGAAAATCACTGCCCCATATGTGGATACGTTTGCATGTAAGGCCAATGATTGGATACATCAAGGTTGCTGTTGGCTCAACCTCCTTCACCAGACCTGAAAAGATGAAAAAAGGTGCTGCTTTTCAAATCCACCAGTGTTTCATCAAGCAGAAGCAGGCAGATGCAAATGCAGCACTGGCTGAAAGTCATGTGTCCACTTGGTGTTGCTGGCAGGGTTGCAGTGATACCATGATATGATCATTCAGGCAAGCATTCATTGCTCATGTGTAAAGCCATATCTGCCATGCATATCTTTGTGGTTGGGTCGATTCCATTGGCATGTTATGTCATCAAGGCAAAATCAAGAACTGGACAGTTCACCTTGCTCAATGTCACTTGATCAATATTTATATGTATATAGTGGTGAATTACTGCTATATTTGCTTGACATGATATGCCTTCTTTTTTTCATGCCATCCATTCATTCCCTCCCAGCTTTCACATGTTGGGCAGGTTCTCAGATGTGACAGGGGATGACCTCAACTGGGAGGAGCACTGCCATGACCACTATAATGAACTCTTTGCACTATTCTCACAATGTAACAACAAGTATATGGATTACATGCTAATTGGCCTTGAATTTTGCCTGGACATGGACAGGTGTATTGGATACAAGGTCAGAACCAGTTTTGGCAGCCTCCTTTTTGAATATCATGGCCATGTGAAGTGTGGTGTTGTCCTGGCATCCATGTTTTATATGTGATGAGTCCATGATAAGAGACTGTCCATGGTCTAGAGGATGATGCAGTAGGTGGCTTTCCCCTGCCCCCCATTCAGCCACTCAGTGCATACTTGAGGATGTGTATTCTGACTTGATGGTGTTTTATGCCCACCTCTCCACATACACCAACTTAATTGGGATAAGTGCTACACTTTGCCCCTCACCCAATTGTGGGGCAAACTTGTAACAAAAGTCAGCATTACTAGGACACATGGTTTTGGTCCACCACTTGGGGGTGTGTGGACTTGGAAGGGGAGGTCCTGGAAGGTGCCTGAGATTGCCTAATATACCTGGTCCCAATCACCTCCTGAGTTTACTTTTGGAATAGAAACTATTGTTTTTAACAGTATAGTCAGATGACCAATCCAACAACCTCTTGAGTTCAATTTCACATCCAGCAGGGCAGAAATGTTTGCAGACTAATCCAAGCATGGCAAGTATTTTCATTTATTATTGACAATGAAACCTGCCCACTCAAAAAAAAATTGATGGTTGCCATTTTTAGTCCTGGTTTGGTACTCCAAGTACTTTCAACAAATTGAAGAGCATATTTTGGGAAGTGAATGATGTTGATCTATCTTCCAATACATCTGCTTACTCAACAGAAAAGCAGTTGGCAGTATGATTGGATGGGATGGACCAAAAGCATGCTTGATCTTCTTTTTTTCTTTTTTTTCAACTAGCTTCTAACAATTTCTTGTGCAGGTACCTGAGAGCTCAACAAGGAGGAGAGGAGGTACTCACTGCTATGTGCTGTATTCTTGTTGCAAAGTGTTTTTCGATATTCAAGACAATCTACCCACACAGTACCCCTCCAAGTCATTCAGAATTCGAGATCCAAGCTGCACTTGTGACAAGTGGGATCCAACCTACTTGTTCAATAGCTGGAAAGCTGCTAATGAGGGCCAACCACTAGCAGATACCTTGTAGAAAACTATAATGTAGTCACTAGGATTAGTAGACTAATTACATACCTGTAGAAAACTATAGTATAGTCACTAAAAAAAAACTACAGTACTCACCATCCAAAATAGGATCTTTTTATGTACATCTGTCTTTGTCTATGCAGCCCATTTGGCTTATTGTTGGCTCTCAAATGAAAACACACACCATGCAGGTATATATGCAAGTGGAGGATATGCTATGCAGCACAGGTAATGTTTTCAACCTTGGAGGAGCTCCCTCATCTGCTGAGGTGAGCCCAGCAGGTGACTGAATGGTGAGGGTGCCCATGTCCATTTTGCTTAGGGAACTGCATGGGCAAACCTTGCCCTGCACCCATACCCAGTGAAAATCTATACCCACTCCATAGGTATAGGAAACAAAATGCCCATCATGGGCTGCACCTGTTGCCATACAGGTGCATCCAGGACAGCAGCAGTAAGAGTGCTCAGCAGTGACAATATGATGCATATGATTGTATATACTTTGTATTGTTGCTTCTAAGCACCAATAGTGTAGGCAAGGGATTAATGAGGATATGCAGCAGGAATAGTATAGTGCACATAGCTGTGAGTTGTGCCTTTGCTTCTACATAGTGGGGGTGGGAGAAGGAGGGATGAGGAGGTGGGAAGGAGGGGGGGGATAATGTGAGGGAGTGGGTGAGAGGGTGAAAGAGGTGATGAAGCAGTAGATAGGAAAGATTGAGGGTGAGGGCAAAGATAAGGGAGTGGGTGTCAAGGTGAGAGAAATGATATGTCACCCCCACCTGCCTCATAATGCACAGAGGGTGGTGGAATAAGGTAAGTATAAGAGGGGCATATCAATTTGGGCCAAGGAATTCCCCTTAGTATGTCATGCCCAGGCAAATGGAGCTGTGGAAGCTCTTTATCAAATAAGGGGAATATTGTTTGCTTTTGTTGTTGTTCCAGAAGTTGAAATGAGCACTGTCAGTTGCAGTGGAGTAATAACTTATCTCTCACCACCAAACACTATTAAGGAATGGGGCAACACTTAGTATGTAAGCTTTATTTTTAAGTTGTTTGTGGAAGCCTTTCTACCTCCTCATCCAGTTGATAATGCTGACACCATCTCTACAGTAACTTTTTACCCACTTGAAGACCATCCTGACACTCCAACTTGTCTGAAAGTCACTGAAAAGTCTGTGTTATGATACTCAAAGGAACATATCATTCTGAAACCAGATACTGTCAATAGTTCCATGGGGGAGACTATTGCAATAAAGAACAACCCAGGGCCTCTTTGTCACTTAATGGGTGATGGTGCAGATTATTGGGTTAAGTCCACTGCTGCTGAGTCCCCCTACATCCAAAGGAAAGAAAAAAAAAAAAGTACACCAAATCTACTAGTATCAGGTGACTTGGACAGGAGAGGCACCCTGCTAATAAGTAGGTTCCTTGATGTTGGTGTCTGCACCAAGCCCAACATGGAGCAACTCATCCAAGGGCCCATTATCAGCACAAAACACAAGTGAAGAGGGCCATAAATTTCAACCAATATATATAGCTATGTGACCTTCTGCATCATAATGGAAGGATGAGCAGGGGGTTTTGAAAGAAGAAAAGGCTATAGATGCAGTAATGGATGACTAACTAAATATGACTGACTACACAACATGACTGACTAAATGCAACTGATTATACAAAATGACTGACTGTTATAACCCACCACATCCTGATCAGGTAGTTTTTGCAGGATGCTCATTGTAGCTCCTGCTTTCTCACATCAGAGATGCCACACTACCTCAATGCCATGGGTCAACCAACAGCCCACTTGGCACCAAAAGAGGGAGCTTTGGCCACTTACAGATGTTGAGAAATACACTACCCATGTCCATTCGATCTATTTTTTGGGAATAATAGCACGACAAACAAGAAAGCCATATAGAGGTGATGTGGTGCCACAAACAACAAACAACATATCCATTGCTGCATGGTATGGGCATGTGCCAAACTCAGGGGATCTCAGATCTCCCAAACAAGTCATTGTCCTCTTTGGAGATCTAAGAGAAAACACACTCCACCTCAAGTGCCACCAAGTCAACAGCATTGGAAATGAGGGCTGTACCTCAGAGACTGCTATTGAGATGGTGAGAATATGTAAAAAAATGGTTCTAAGTATGCCAAGAATGACTGCAGCTCTCCAAAGTAGTATGTGGTCCTTACTGAGCCTCTTGAAACATTTTATTTGCGTACTGCATGCTCAGAAAATGCAAGATTGCCAAAGAGGCCTAAGCTGGTCCCATATCATACAAACTTTCAGCCTCATGAAGAGTTACTGTATGCTGCTGTGTGGCAATTTATCTCAAGGCCATTATCAATGGACACTTTGATCAAGTGCTTGCAAATATTCCTTATATCATGCCTCATCAATCAAAGTTCTGGGTGATGATGGGAATGGAATTCAAATCCAACAGTCATTCCATAGGCTTCATGAATCATGTTGCAACAATACATCTGTACAAGTAAGTGGTCCACATCTGACTTTTGACTGTCTTAAGTTTAAATTTGATCTGGTTAGTATGAGATTCAATATGACAGACTCACAGGCCACAGCCACAATGGAGATGAGCCCATCATTACCATCCAGTATGGGAAATTTGAGCAAATTCTGGCTTGTGCTCTGGATGCCGAAGGGATATTAAGACACCTTCATCACTCAATACTACTTCTTGCTCTCATCAAGCCTGTGAAAACAAGTGGCAGAGATGTGGCCATTGCAACAACCCACTTCTTTTAATTCTCAGCACCCATCATTACTGACTTACAGATGTTTCAAGTCATTGTGTGTATATGGCTGACTGCACTACTATTTCTTGAGGTTTTTTTTCCTGTGCTCACGATTACTCCATTGCAGTCTGTATCAGTATTTCATGGATTGAGTCAATCTACAATGTGTGGCAGCTAGTTCTTCTCAGGTCTGTTCTTTGTGTTCAAGTCAAGCTTGTCTCTTCAATGTGAGTGACCATCCATATTGGTTGCTGGGAGAGTAGTGACAAGATAACATTGGGGAATCATCAACTGTTCTATGGAAGTGGCAAAAACAACATTTGTTCCTAATGAGATGGAGGTCTGCAATGATGACAAAGTCAGATTCAGATTAGTGGATTATAAGAACTTAAAATGTCATTATTTTCAATGCCTTGCAGTGCAATGACAATTCAATTGACTTCTCCATTTTTTAGCAACAGTGGTTTAGCATTCAGTGTACCACTGAATATGATGCATGGCTGATTTGGTACATATACTGATATTTATAGTGACCACTAGTGATTTTACTCTCCACAGTGTTTTCATGGTCAAGAGCTCTACAACATTACAGTGGTGATGGCTACCATAGGGTCTTCCACCACACCCTACATGACTGACTCATCAGCCACTACATATTTCATAGCTAAGCAATCATAAGGCATCTGTTATGCGACCTGTGTAACCTGCGACACGTGACCATGTAATCCTTCTTGATCTACAACCGGTACCTTCCCAATTCCCCGATTAGATCTTGGTCCAAAGGGCGTCGCTCCGATATGCCAAGGGGAGGCTTTGTTGCTACTCTGTAGAGGTAGCTCACTGTGCAGAAGCCTGAACGTGGGCTGGCGCTACTTGGACGAACGGCGAGCCGACTGTGCTTATAGAGGGCAAGCCCTGCTAAGAGCGATGGTACAAAGTACCGCGCTTACTATTACTGCAAATAGCAAGACGAGCAAGGAGATGGCTTCCAGATCAGAGCAAGATTGAAGCGAAAGGGAACTTTGATAAAGTTTGACTTTACATGGTGAATAGTGTATATCAAGGTTAGGGATTTACATGAAAGGAAGCGTCGATATATATAGTACTCGACACTTCAGGGCAGGTTAGATGTAAATACTAAATATGGGGGAGGAGATCGGATCTCAGATGGGATTGGGGAGTATAGGAACTATGAGGCAGTGTGCAAGAGAACACTGCCAAAGGGATGCTGTCTGATGTGAAATATGACAATACGAAATAAAAGGAAATTCCACTGCCTTGTGCAGCCTTGTCGGCAGTGTTGGTGGTCGGAGTTCAGAAGGCATTGCCTTCGTCATTGGGGGTCAAAGGGGCATCGTGAAAGTAATCCCCACGTTGTACATGAGGTCGTCCCACAGGGAAGTGGAGGGGATGTCCATTTGGAGGGAAAAAGAGGTATCCCCTTGGTCAATCGTAACATTACCCCCTGTGTACGCCTGAAGTTCCATCTCAGAAACTCCTATCTCCATCGTTCTCCACGTAGTTGGTGAGGTCCCAGTCGGGGTCGTAGGCCAGGTCATCATTGGTGCAATGTTGGGGACCGTGTCCTCGTTCTCCACAACTGGTACAGCGTCATTCTGGACAACGATACTGTGGATGTCCGGGGGCTGCCATGTGACAGAAGGGGCAACGGTAGTGGGGGCAGTTGCTCCGTACGTGTTCCATGGAGCCACATTCGAAACAGCGCATTGGCACGCTGATGGGTCAAGGCGCAGGGTCATGGGAGGAGGTGGAGACATCCAGGGAATGGGTATTACCATCCACTGTGTTGGTGTTGTTTGGGAGAGCAGTGGGCGCGGGTCCCATGAGGGGAATGGAGGAAGGAGGAGGGCTCCTTGTTGTAGTATGTCCCAATGGAGAGGGAGTATGGGTGGGGACGGCACAGATGGGCAGGCTGTTGGTGAAAACCATGGCGCGCTGTCTACGGACGCGTCTGGTGGGTTCTGAAACAACTGGGGGAGATATGGAGGTGGATTGTCGTCGAGGGGGAGTGGTGGTCCCGTTGACGAGGGTGGTGTTGGAGTCCGTGGACGCCGGTTGAGCTCTCTCTGTAGCGTTTGGATGAGCTCGTTCAGGGCTTCGACCTCCATTGAGATTCTCAGTGGTGGTCATTGGGGTGTTGCGGCGGGAGCGAGGGTATCCTGGGGTGGACACATCTAAGGCGAGGAAGGCGTTTCTTTGTTCCTCAGACATGGTCCTGAGGATTGGTTGGATGGCGCGTTTGAAGTGATGTCCAGGGAGAAGGGCGACACAGAGGTCAAAGCCTTCGATATAGAGAAGGTTGAGAATATATTCCCAAACTTCAAGGAGGGTGGCGGCAATGTCGGAGAGGGCGGTGACCTGTGGAGAGTCCTGGGTGTTTCCAGTGATGAGTTCCCATAGAGGGAAACCTGATGCACCCCAGGGGGTCCTGGTGACCAGGGATCGAATACGGGTGTATGCCTGGAATAGGTGTACGAGTTGTATGAGGGAGTTGTCAGAATTGAAGAAGGAGTTACGTTCCAAGGCTCCGAGAGCCTCGGTGTTCTCGAGAAGGGACGCATAGAGTAGGCGATGAGTGGTCGGAGGGAGTCTGCTTAGTCGGTGAGTGAGGAAGGAGAATGACATCTACCACTGGTAGTGATAGGGGCAGCCGTTGATATGACAAAAGCACTGGTGCTTGTTGGCGTGGGTAGGGATATCTAGGTCGGGGTAGCGAACTTGTAGGTGGGCTTGGGTGAGGGCAGTTTGGACGCGGGAGATAGTGATCAGGAGAAAGGAGATATCTTGGGGCATGGGAACTTCGTCAGAGTTGATGCCGTCTTTTATATTCCTGGAGCACTGCCTTAGCATTGCTTAGGTTTGACTCCGCTTCCCAAGTCCGCTCGGAGGTGGTGTATCCCTTCTAGTGCACGAGATATCGCCTTCGTCCCGAGGTCCCCCGATGGTTGATGATGCTGTCCACTTTGTATTCTTCTTCTGTTCTGACTAGTTCTGGTGGTGGGTGTGTGAAGTTAGGTCCATGTTCCAAGGTCTTCTGATATGGGGAGAGTAGGGATGTGTGGAACATGTCGTGGATCTTCCATTGGGCCAGTAGTTTCAGTCAGTAGGCAATAGAGGATACTACTTGGATTATTTCGAAGGGGCCGGTTCGTTTGGGGGATAGTTTTCTGGAGGGGACCTGCAGTTTCAGGTTCTTGGCTTCTAACCAGACTTTGTCTCCAATTTTCCATGGTTTGAAGCGAGAGAACGTTCTCTCCCTCATTCTTTGTTGGGCGATCATGTGTGCTGCTTCGGCTTCTTTTTGTGCCTCATCAAGGGAGGTCATTCTTTGTTCTAGTGTAGGGAGGAAGGTCTTCCCGAGAGGGGGATAGGATCGTGGTTCATATCCGAGCATTAGGCTGAAGGGGGATTTTCCTGTGACTGAGTGTGTGGTGGAGTTATGTGCGAACTCAGCCATGGGCAGTAGGTCTAGCCATCGTTGGGGTTGTCCGTCACAGAAGATCCTTAGGTAGGTCTCCAGTTCTTGGTTGTAGCGTTCCGTTTCTCCATCCATTTGAGGGTGGTAGGCTGTGGATAATGCTACATCGTATTTGAGAAGTCTTGCGAGCTCTCTGGCAAATGCAGAAGTGAATTGCGGTCCACGATTGGAGACCAGTTTGTCATGAAGTCCGAAGCGTTTGAATACATGATTGAAGAAAAGATGGGCTATTCCGGCCGCATCTACTGTTTTTGAGCAAGGGGCGAGAATTACCCCCTTACTAAGCCCACGGTCGACCATGACCATGACAGAATCAGAGCCGTTCACTGGTGGGAGGTCAGTGATGAGATCCACAGAGAGGTTCTGAAAGGGATGGGTGTCCTAGAAGGCGAGTGGGGTTACTGGGGGAATGGTTGGATGGGTTTGGACCTTATTGGCCTGGCAGACGGCGCAGCCAGCGACAAATTTGCGGATAAAGGTGGATAATCCAGGCCACCAGTAATTTTTGGAGAGGAGGGCAACGGTGCGTAGGTGGCCGCCATGTCCTCCTTCAGCAGAAGTGTGGGCAGTGAGCACGACGGCTTGCCGAGCTGGTCCTGGAATATACAATCATCCTTTATAATATAAGAGTCCATCCTCGAAGGTCCAGTCCATTGAATTGGAGCGGGCAAAGAGTGGTTGGTCCTGTTCGATGCTCTGGAGAGCAGAGAGGACTAGGGGGTCTTCCATAGATGATTCCCCAATCTTCTTTGCCAATGCCAGGTCAATGCGGCGTACTTGTTGGTCGAAGGCGTTGTTCAGTAGGATTTGCACGTCTTCGTCGTCTTTGGAAGTATCGACCTCATCTTTTCGGGATAGAGCGTCAGCGGATGCCATCTTGCTTCCAGGTAGTGTGTGGTAGGTTACGTCGAAGTCCCATAAGAACAGGAGCCATCTGGCCTGTCATCGTGACAGCTTGCGAGGTTCTTTAAAGTAAGTGAGGTTTTTGTGATCTGTGAGTACAGTCACGGGATGAGGCGACCTGAGAAGGTACTATCGCCATTCCTCCAACCCCCTAATGACAGCCAACAGTTCCCTGTCATATATGTCGTAATTTCTCTCAGCTGGAGAGAAAGTCTGTGAGAGATAGCCACATGGCTGCATATCTCCGTTGTCGTTGTTTTGCATGAGTACCGCTCCAGAGGCGGTTAGGGAAGTGTTGGTCATTAATGTGAATGGTTTGTTGATGTCAGTGAATGCCAGGATGGGTTTTCGTGTGAAGGCGTTTTGCAGGTTTCGGAATGCTTTCTCTTGTGGTTCATCCCAATGCCATGCGGTCTTCTGCTTGGTAAGGTCGAGCAGAGGTCATGTGATGTCCGAAAAGGAGGGGATGAACTTTCAGTAGAAGTTGCAGAAGCCTAGGAAGGATCGCACGTCCTTCACGTTTCCCGGGTGGTGCCATTCTTGAATGGCTTTCAGTTTTATTGGATCCATCTGGACTCCATTCTTTCCAACAATCATTCCCAAGTATTCAACTTCTTCGGCAGAGAAGGTACATTTCTCGAGTTTGAGATACATCTCATGCTGTCAGAAGCGTTCTAGGATCTTCCGGGTCCTTTTGTCATGAGTTGCTTGATCTGAGGAGTGGATCAGCAGATCATCCATGTATATTGCCAACCATCCTTCTGCGATGTAGTCTCCGAAGAGGTCATCTATAAACGCCTGAAAAGTCGCTGGTGAGTTGCACATCCCAAAGAACATTACATTTGGTTCATAGAGCCCGAACGGAGTAAGAAATGCCACTTTCCATCAGTCCTCAGGTTTTATGAGCACATTGTTATACCCCCAGCATACGTCGAATTTGGTGAAGATGGAGGATCCCTTCAGTTTATTGATGAGGTCGGAGACGAGGGGGAGGGGATATGCGTTTTTAATTGTGTGCTCATTTAGGTACCGATAGTCTTGGCAGGGTCTTAACTTTCCATCCTTTTTCTGAACAAAGAAAAAAGGGGTGGCCTGGGGAGATTTTGATGGGGATATCTTCCCTGTTTTGAGATGTTCGTTGATGAACTCTCGGCAGGCTTTTTGTTCTTCGGGGTTCAATGGATAGGCTCGTGCTCGTTTGGGTGTAAACGTGTCTTTCAGATCAATGGCATGATCATAGGGTCTTGATGGTGGTAATTTTGTTGTAGTCTTCTCGGTGAAGACGTCCTCGTATTCTTTGAAGGCCGGAGGTAGGGCCACTTCTTTCTTCTATGCTTGTTGGGCGATTGCCATAGAT
>JBBPNO010000337.1:0-28301 GCA_038090915.1 Boletus eberwhitei
GTAGATATATTGAGGTGGATCTTCTTAGCTGCACAAGTGGGTTCAATGCAACTTCCAATCTGTGCAGAGTTATGGAGGTTGCAGATTACTTTTTTGCCTCCAAGGTAGAGACCTCCACTTTGGTTTTTGGAGTTGTGGTCACAGCGCGACCCTTGGATGCACTAGAGGTCAACTTCAGGCAATCCTTTGTCATGTGATCAGCTTGGCCACAGAACATGCAAAATTTGTTATTGAACCTGCACTTTCTCTCATCTGAGGTGAGCTTGCTGTCTTTTTCTAATTTGGATGACAAGTCCAGCTTCAGATGGGCAGAGGTGGTAGCTCCTTTGCCTTTGGACTTCTTGAAGTCCTTGGCACTACCAGAGGGATGCAGAGAGGATGATGCGGCAGTGATGGATGGTTTGAGGGTGGAGGATGGGGTCAACACTTTCATCTGCCTGCTAACTTCTGACTTGCGCTCCCAATAGCATATGTCGATAGCCTATGCAAGGCTTCAGAGTTCGGAAAGCATTGGGGGTTTCCCAACACATAATAGCTCATCCTTGATATGGTCTGGCAGACCATTATGGAAGTGATGCCAAAGGGCTCCTTTTCTATAACCGTGGACTTGCGAAGCGATTCTGTTAAACTTGACCATATACTTGTTTATGTGTTGAGTATCCCTTCACTGACAAGTGGTTGAGTTGGTGCTCTGCACATTTGACAGGGTTGTGCAGACCAAAATTAGTCTGGAGCTCTAGGACAAACTCCTTGAAGTCGTCCATCCAGAGTGGATGGAAGGCGGGATCTTCCATCTGAAGGAGGTCCAGTTCGGACCATTTCAGTGCCATGGCATTTAGGTAGGACTGCACAAAGGTAACTTTGGTGCAGTCCATCCTAAAAGCCTTTGGGCAGTCTTGGAAGTTGAGTTCACACTATATCAGAAAGACCCAGAGTTTGCAGGGCTCTATCCTGTCAAACTGGTCTGGGTCCTAAGTTTGGCAAAGGGGTGGGATCTTCCAATAGGGTTGCAGATTGAGAGTGGAGGCCATTGAATATATCTAGAGTTCGAGATGGAAGGGGAGATGAACAGTCTTGAGGGTCTGGGTTGTAATAGTCTCATTGATCTCGAGACAATCTGATTCTTCTAGAGAAAGATGTGTCTGAGGAATTGGAAACATGTGTTGGTGTGGCTTCTTCTTCTTCTAAGAATGGTGGGTCTTGTCCTAAGAGGGCGAAGAGGTTGATTCTTCAAATGGTGGTGAGGGAGTGTCTACACCTGTAGACCTAAGGGTTGCCTTAAGCTTGGTAGTACTAAGGGACCAGTAACCTTGATATTTTGTTATGTCACTGGGTAACTGTTGACAAATGACTGTGTAATCCTTCTTGATCTACTGTACAACCAGCACCTTTCTAGTTCCCCAACTGCATGGTCCTAAGGGCATTGACTCAGGTATGCCGAAGGAAGGCTTTGTTGCTACCCTGCAGGTATAGCTGACTGTGTAGAAGTCCAAAATATGAGCTGATACTTCTTGGGCAAATGACAAGTCAACCATGCCTTAGAGGGGGTGAGCCTGACTAAGCACAAGCATATAGAGTATGGCACTTGCTATCACTGCAAATAGCAAGAGAAGTGATGAGACAGCTTCCAGATTGGAACAAGATCGAAGCAAATGAGAACTTTGATAGTATTGATCTACACAGTGAGTAGTGTACATCAAGGTTAGAGTTACATGTAAGAAGTGTCATTGTATATACAGTATAGTATAAGAAGGCTTCAGGGCAGGTTAGATATAAATACTAATTGGGAAAGGTGAGATATGATCTCAGATTGGAGCGGGGGGGGGGAGAACTATGAGGCTATGTACAAGAGAACATAGCCAAGGAGAGGCTGTCCATATATGAAATATCGTAAATATGAAAATGCAAGAGAGATAAAACATAGTCTAGGAGTGGTGTCCATCACCTTGCATAGCCTTGATGGCAATGTTGATAGTTGGGGTTTAGAAGGCATAGCCTTTTTTGTTGGGGGTCTGAGTGGTGCTGTGGAAATACTCCCCCGCATCGTAGATAGGTCATCCCATAGAGAAGTGGAGGGTATGTTGGTTTGTAGGGAAAGATGGTACCTCCTTGTTCAACTGTAACATTACCCTCCATGTATGCCTGAAGTTCCATCTCAGGAACTCCTATCTCCATTGTTCTCCACATAGTCAGTGAGGTCCCATCTGGGGTCATAGGCCAGATCATCATTTGTGCAGTGTTGAGGCCTGTGTTCTTATTCCCCACAGCAGGTGCAATACTGGTCAGGGCAATGAGATTGTGGATGTCCGGGGCTTGCCATGTGACAAAAGGGGCAACAGTAGTGGGGGCAGTTGCTGTGTATATGTTTGATGGAGCCACATTCAAAGCACTGCATTGGCATGATGACTGGCTGAGGTGAAGGGTCATGGGAGGAGAAGAAGACATCCAAGGGATGGATATCACCATCCATTGCATTGATACCATTTGGGCAAGTGGAGGCCATTGGTCCCACAAAGGGAATGGAGGAAGAAGGAGGGCTCCTCATTGTAGTATGTTTCAATGGAGAGGGAGTATGGGTGGGGACGATGGAAATGGGCAGGCTGTTGGTGAATACCATAGTGTATTGTTTGCGGATGCATCTGGTTGGTTCAGAAATGGCTGGGGGTGATATGGGGACGGGTTCTTAGCAGGGAGGGATGGTGATCCCATTGACGAGGGGGGTGTTGGAATTGGTGGATGTCGATTGAGTTCCCTCTATAGGGTTTGGATGAGTTTTGTTAGTGCCTCTATCTCCATTGAAATTTGCAATAGAGGTTGTGGGGATGTTGTGGCGGAAGTGGAGGTATCCCATAGTGGTTTTGTTGGGGGAGAAAAAGGCATTTCTTTGTTCTTCAGACATGGTCCTGAGGATGGGTTGGATGGCCCACTCGAAGTGATGTCCAGGGAGAAGGGCGACACAGAGGTCAAAGCCTTCGATACAGTGAAGGTTGAGAATATATTTCCGAACCTCAAGGAGGATGGCTGTGATGTTGGAGAGAGCAGTGACCTGTGGGGAGTTCCAGGCATTACCAACAATGAGTTTCCATAGAGGGGAACCTGTCATGCCCCAAGGGTCCTGGTGACCAGGGATCAAATTTGGAAGTAGGCCCAGAAAAGGCATATGAGTTGTACAAGGAAGTTGTCAGAGTTGAAGAAGGAGTTTTATTCCAAGGTTCTAAGAGCCTCAGCATTTTTGAGAATGGATGCATAGAGAAGTTGGCAAGATGTGGGGGAAAGTCTGCTGAGATGATGTGTGAAGAAAGAGAAGGACATTTATCACTGGTAGTGGTATTGGCAACCATTGATATGACAGAAATACTGGTGTTTGTTGGCGTGGGTGGGGATATCTAGGTCTAGATAGTAGACTTGTAGGCAAGCTTGGATAAGGGCTGTTTGGACATGGGAGATGATGATCAGGAGAGAAGAGAGATCTTGGGGCATTGGAACTCCATCAAAGTTGGTGTAATCTTTTATACTCCTGGAGCACCACTTTTGCATTGCCTAAGTTGAACTCCGATTCCCAGATCCATTCAGAAGTAGTATATCCTTTCCAGTGCACAAGGTATTGCCTTCATCCTGAGGTTCCCCAATGGTTGATGATGCTGTCCACTTCATATTCTTCTTCCATTCTGATTAGTTCCAGTGGTGGCTGTGTGAAGTTGGGTTTGTGTTCCATTCTTTCCCAGTATAGGGAAAGCAGGAATGCATGGAACATGTTGTGGATCTTCTATTGGGCCGGTAGTTTTAATCAGTAGGTGATGGAGGACACTACTTGAGTGATTTTGAAGGGACTAGTGCTTTCCTGGAGGGAACCTGTAGTTTTAGGTTTTTGATTTCTAGCCAGACCTTTTCTTCAGTTTTCCATGGTTTGAAGCGAGAGAGGGTTCTCTCCTTCATTTTCTGTTGGGCAATCTTATGTGCCACTTTGGCTTCCTTTCGTGCTTCATCAAGGAAGGTCATCCTTTGTTCTAGTGCAGAAAGGAAGGTTTTCCCAAGAAGGGGGTAGGATTGCAGTTCATATCCCAACATGAGGCTAAATGGTGATCTTCCTGTGATGGAGTGCATTGCTGAGTTATGTGTGAATTTAGCCATTGATAGTAGGTTCAGCCATTGATGAGGTTGTCTGTCACAGAAGATCCTTAGGTAGGTTTCCAGTTCTTGATTGTAGCATTCCATTTTCCAATCGGTTTGAGAATGGTAGGCAGTTGACAGTGCTATGTCATACTGGAGGAGCCTAGCAAGTTCTTGGATGAATGCAGATGTGAATTGCAGACCCCAATCAGAGACCAGTTTGTAATGTAATCCAAATCGTTTGAAGACATGATCAAAGGAAAAATAGGCTATTCTGGCCATATTTACCATTTTTGTGCAACGGGTGAGAATTACCCTCTTACTAAGCCCATGGTTGATCACAACCAAGACTGAATCAAAGCCCCCAACTGGAAGAAGGTTGGTGATGAGATCCACCAAGAGATGTTGGAATGGGCGTGTTCCATGAAAGGCAAGAGGTGTGATAGGAGGGACCATTGGGTGGATTTCACCTTTGTTAGCTTGGCATGTTGTGCAGCTGGTGACAAATCTGTGGATGAAGGTAGACAAGCCTAGCCACCAATAGTTTTTGGAGAGGAAAGTGATGGTGCATCAGTGGCCACCATGTCCTGCTTCAGTAGAATTGTGGGTGGCAAGTATGAGGGCTTGTCTAGCGGGTCCAGGAATGTATAATTGCCCTTTGAAATATAGAAGTCCATCATCAAAGGTCCAATTAGTTACATTCAAGCAGGCGAAGAGTGGTTGATCCTTCTCAGTGTTTTGGAAAGCAGAGAGGACAAGGGGGTCCTCTGCAGAGGATTCTCCAATTTTCTTCACCAGTGCCATATCAATATGGTGTACTTGGTGGTTAAAGGCTTCAGTTGGTAGGATTTGTACGTCTTCATTATCTCTGGAGATGTCGACCTCATCTTGGCAAGATAGAGCATCGGCAGATGCCATCTTGCTTCCTGGTAGTGTATGGTAGGCTACATTGAAGTTCTGTAGGAATAGGAGCCATCTGGCCTGTTGTCGTGACAGCTTTTGAGGTTCCTTGAAGTAGGTGAGGTTTTTGTAACCTGTTATTATAGTCATGGAATGGAGTGATCCAAGAAGATATTGTTGCCATTCCTCCAACCCCCATATGACAGCCAGCAGTTCCCTGTCATATATGTCATAATTTCTCTCAGCTGGAGAGAAAATCTATGAGAGATAGTCACATAGTTGCATATCTCTGTTGTCGTTGCTTTGCATAAGTACTAGAGGCAGTTAAGAAGGTGTTAGTCATGAGTGTGAATGGTTTGTTGGTGTCAGGAAAGGCTAAGACCAGTTTTCATGTAAAGGCATTTTGTAGGCTTTGGAATGCTTTTTCCTGTGGTTTGTCCCAGTGCCATGCTGTTTTCTGCTTGATTCACTTGAGCAGAGATTGTGTGATGTCTGAGAAAGAGGGGATAAATTTCCTATAGAAGTTGCAGAAGCCTAGGAAGGACTGTAAGTCCTTCACGTTGCCTGGGTAGTGCCATTCTTGAATAGCCTTTAGTTTGACTGGGTCCATCTGAACCCCATAATCATTCCCAGATACTCAACCTCCTTAGCTGAGAAAGTGCATTTCTTGAGTTTCAGGTACATTTTATGCTTGTGGAAGTGTTCTAGGATCTTCCATGTCCTGTTGTCATGGGTTGCCTGGTCTGAGGAGTCAATTAACAGGTTGTCCACATAGATTACCAACCATCCTTTGGCGATGTAATCTCCAAAGAGATTATTTATGAATGCTTGGAAGGTTGCCAGTGAGTTACACATCCCGAAAAACATCACATTTGGCTCATAGAGTCTGAATGGGATTAGAAATGCTGCTTTCCATCAGTCTTCTGGCTTGATGAACATGTTGTTATACCCCCATCTGAAGTCAAACTTTGTGAAGAGAGATGATCCCTTTAATTTGTCAATGAGATTGGAGATGAGGGGGAGGGAATAAGCGTTCTTGATCATATGCTCATTTAGATACCAATAGTCTTGGCAGGGTCTTAATTTTCCATCCTTTTGCTGGACAAAGAAGAAGGGAGCCACTTGCAGAGATTTTGATGGAGATATTTTCCCAGCTTTGAGGTGTTCATTGATGAATTCTCAACAGCCTTTTTGTTTTTCAGGATTCAGTGGATAGGCTCTGGCCCATTTCAGTGAGAACATGTCTTTTAAGTCAATGGCATGGTCGTATAGCCTTGATGGTGGTAATTTTGTGGTGGTCTTCTTGGTAAAGACATCCTCATATTCTTTGAAGGCCGGAGGTAAGGCCACTATTTTCTTCTATGCCTGTTGGGTGATTACCATAGATAGTCACTCTTTCCACAATGAGCTCTGGCACATCCCCATGCATGTTGAAGAACTTTGCCCATTGTTCAGGTGTCCAGTGGTTGAAGCTCTCATAGAGCCTGTCTTTCATATACTTGGCTTCATCATGTTCTAGATATCTTAGTAGGTATCATTGTTTCAAGGTTCCTGGGAGATCCCTGTGTGGGAATCTATAAAATAATGGCGTGATTGTCACCTGTCCATCTTTCCAATCTATGTTAGGGTTCACCACCCTGAGCCATGGAAGTCCTAGAATGATTTTGTCTTTGCTGCAGTTGAGGATGAAGAGGTCCTGCCACTCTCGCACTCCTCTGTAGTCCAATATGATGTTGGTCTTCTATTTGATGGTCCCAGATTGGTTCTGAGTATCATCCACATTCCATGCTCATATCAGTTGATTGAGCTTGTACACTGGTAGCTCCATGTCTTGTACCGCTTTTCTTGAAATAAAGCATCCAGTTGCCCCACTATCAATAAAAGCATTTGTTCCAACAATTTTGCCATCCTGCTTCCAGATTGAGAGAGGAATATGGAAGAATTACTCTTCAATCAGTTCTCACTTCATTGCTTTGATCCTAGCATAGCCAGCATTGATGGTGGCGGCTTTGATATAGATGTCTTCCATTGTTATGTTTGGTTTGGTAAGCACATCTGATTGAGTGAGTTGTTCAGTGATTTTGTCATCAACTTCTTGTAAAAACCATTCCAGGAGGGCTTTTTCATCTCGCACTTCTGATCTGACAGCTAGTAGAGAGAATTGAGATACGAACTTGTCAAAGCTTCCTCCTAGATTTCTTTGTTCAAGGCCAGCAAGTTTTATGTGAGCATTGTTGGCGTTATTGTATGTGTAGAAGGAGACAGCAAAGGCTTGCTTTATCTTGTCATATGTTTTCTCTGAGTCGGGTACTGTGTCAGTCTACACCAGTAGACCTGAGGGTTGCTTTAAGCTTGGTAGCACTAAAAGACCAGTAACCTTGATATTTTGTTACACCTCTGGGTAACTATTGACATGTGACTATGTAATTCTTCTTGATCTACAACCAGCACCTTTCTAGTTTCCCAATTGCATGGTCCTGAGGGCATTGACTTAGGTATGCTGAATGTTACACTTAATCAAGGGGGTACCATCTTTTCCCTATAGACTGACATTCCCTCCACCTCCCTATGGGACGACTTGCTCTATGATGCAGGAGATTACTTCCATGACACCCCACAGACCCCCAATGAAGAAGGCAATGCCTTCTGAACCCCAATCATCAATATCACCATCAAGGCTGCACAAGGCGATGGACACTGCCTTCAGGCTATATTTCATCTCTTCTATTTCATACTTACAATATTTCATATATAGGCAGCCTCTCCTCAGCTATGCTCTCTTGCGCCTTGTAGTCCTTTTCCTCCTGATCCCATCTGAGATCATATCTCACCTTTCCTATTTAGTATTTATATCTAACCTACCATAAAGCCCTCTTGTACTATATATACTATGACACTTTTTTCATGTAACTCTAACCTTGATATACAATTCACTGTGTAGATCAATATTATCAAAGTTCTCACTCACTTTGATCTTGATCCGATCTAGAAGCCATCTCTTCGATACTCTTGCTATTTGCAGTAATAGCAAGTGCTGTACTCTGTATGCTCATGCTTAGTTGGGCTCACCCCCTCTAAGGCATGGTTGACTTGCTGTTTGCCCAAGAAGTATTGGCCCATGTTTCAGACTTCTGCATCGAGAGCTACATCCACAGAGTAGTGACAAAGTCTTCCTTTGGCATACCAGAGTCAACACCCTTTGGACCACATAATTGGGGAACTAGAAAGGTGCCAGTTGTAGATCAATAAGGATTACATGGTTACGTATTAATAGTTATGCAGAGGTGTAACACTGAAGAAAGGCTTTGTTGCTACCCCATAGGTGTAGCTTATTATGCAGAAGCCCGAAACATGGGCCAATACTTCTTGGGCAAATGGCAAGTCAACTGTACCTTAGAGGGGGTGAGCCTGACTAAGTGCAAGCATACAGAGTACGGCACTTGCTATTACTACAAATAGCATGAGAAGTGATGAGACAGCTTCCAGATCAGAACAAGATTGAAGTGAGTGGGAACTTTGATAGTATTGATCTACACAGTGAGTAGTATATATCAAGGTTAGAGTTACATGAAAGAAGTGTCATTATATATATAGTATGAGAGGGCTTTAGGGCAGGTTAGATATAAATACTAATTGGGAAAGGCAAGATATGATCTCAGATTGGATTGGGGGGGAAGGACTATGAGGCTATGTATGAGAGAACATAGCCAAGGAGAGGCTGTCCATATATGAAATATCATAAATATGAAAATGGAAATGAAATGAAACATAGTCTAGGAGTGGTGTCCATTGCCTTGCACAGTCTTGATGGCAATATTGATGGTTGGAGTTTAGAAGGCATAGCCTTCTTCATTGGGGGTCTGAGGGGTGCTGTGGAAGTACTCCCCCATGTCATAGAATAGGTTGTTCCACAGAGAAGTGGAGGGGATGTCAGTTTGTAGGGAAAAGATGGTACCTCCTTGTTCAACCGTAACACCCGGACTTTAGTGTGTGGTGTATGGTCAGAGGAATGACATGTGGAGTGAGCAAGGCCTTTGATGGCATCAGCGAGTAGTGTGAGAGTGTCTTGTGGGACATGCTTATTGTCAGAATCTGAGGGAACATCATCATTGGGGAAGTCAGGATCATCATTTGACAAGTCATCTCTAGGAATGTCCAAGATGTCATTGTTTGGGAAGAGAACAGCCTGCACTCTTCAACTAGAGTGTTGGCTTGTGAGTGGAGAGGTGGTGGTGGAGTCATTAGTGGGTAACTCGATGATGTGCACTCCTAGAGTAGGAGACTCTGGGAGTGGTCGCGACTGTGAGGTGGAGGTGGGGGTTCATTGAACAGAGAAGCTTAGGAACTGGCCGACAAGTTCTGGACCTCGCTGACTGCTGCTGAATGTGCTCAATGGGTTGTATCATGGGGATGCAAAGGGGTTTAGGGCATGAGCCTGGGATCTAGTAGTGCATGTAGCCATAATGTGAGAGACTTATTTGCAAGTGGGTGTTCAAATATACTGTTAAGAAGGAACAACTCCAATGCAACTCTGGTGAATCAGAGTTATTTGAGGTTGTAGGGACTTGGCTTCACCTTATGTGGTATGTCCTTGCTCAAGTCTGATGTCCCAAATTTCAAGGATGTAGGAGGATCAAAGGTATGGACTCAATGTGTTCAAACATCAAGTCAAGCAGAGGTCAGAGTGAGTTGTGGAGACTCAGATATGGAACAGGAGTGATGTTCAGAGTTGATATTCAAACTGTGTATACAGGAGTCATCCTGAGGGTTTATATATGGTTGAGATGAAGGTATTAGTAATGGAGGCAGAGTAACGGAGTTGGTACCTTGCCAGAGCAGTGCTCCTAAGTGAGACAGGCACTGGATCAGAGGTGTCTACAGGATGAGACTAGGATGGATGAAGAAGCATGCATAGGTATGTACAAATAAGAAAGTGAACTACACACAAGTCTGAGAGTATAGAAGTATGTTTCATAAAAGAACATGCCAGAGTTGTGGATAGAAATCTGGAGTTGGACTTGTCGAATTATATGAGATATGACAGTCTGTTACAGAGGATCCTTTGAACTCCTAGTAATGTATTTTTATTTGTACAACATACCTGCCATATTCCAAACCATGATGAACAAAATATTTTTAGACATGCCTGATGTTATGGTTATATATATTAATGACCTCATGATCTTCACAAAGACTAATGACTGCAAAGAATACAAAAGAATCATAAAGAAAGCATTGCAATATCTAGAAGAACATGATATATTTGCAAAACCAGAGAAGTGCATATTCAGTGTTCAAGAAGTGGAATTCCTTGGTATAATAGTAGCTCATGATGAAATCAAGATGGATAATAGTAAAGTCACAGCCATTAAGGAATGGCTAATTCCAAAGAATGTTAGAGGTGTATGCAGTTTTCTCAGACTAGCAAACTTCTACTACAGATTCATTAAAGGATATGCACAAGTCACACATCCTTTAAATGATCTAACTAGGAAGGACATTCCCTTTGAATGGACAGAAATCTATATTCTGACTGGAAACCAATGCTTTTAATTATGCCACTAGAGCAGTGCTCTCCATAAAACAAAAGAGGGGATGGCATCTCATCGCATTCTCCTTGCACTTCATGACTTTTGAAGAAAGAAACTATTCTGTAGTGGATAAGGAAATACTTAGTGTCATTAGATCACTCAAACAATGGCATCACTATCTAGAAGGGGCACACCATCAGTTCGAAATCTAGAATAATCACACTAATCTACAATAGTTTATAAAATGCCAAGACCTTGACCATTGGCAAGCCTAATGGATATACTATTCAATATGTTTCAATTTCAAATAGCTTTATAAGGCAGATACTACTATGAATAAAGCTGATGCTCTATCTAGACAAGGAAACCACATCATTGGCATAGAAAATGACAATACCAGAGTGCTAGTTATTCCACCTGAGCAGATTAGTATTACAGAAGTTCACATCACTACAGACTCTGAGTCTATTATTGAGAAAATCAGAAAAACCATATATTTCATATTTTGAATTGATGGTATATTCCTTCTAGGTAGTGTTGCCATTATTCAAGTGATCTAATGACACTAAGCATTTTCTTATCCAATATAGGATATAGTAGTTTTATTTTTTGTAAGTCATGGAATGTAAGGCCAATATGATGGGTATCATTTTCCTTCTTGTTCTATAGAAAGTACCACTGTAATGGCATAATTAGAAGCTTCCATTTCTAGTCAGAATACTTATTGTTATTGAGATAGCAACAATAGGAGCAGTGGTAAATCGATACTTAGGCATATCAAATGCTGCTTGTTGAGCTTCTTTTCATTTGAAGGATATATCCTTCTTCATTATATCCTTTAAGGAATATGTAACTTGTACATATCCTTCAATGAATCTGTGATTACTTTACTATTGTCCATCTTGATAATCATAATATCATGCATATTTTGTTCATCAAGGTTTGGAATAATGTGGGTGAGTTACATAATCCAAAATATCCAAAATATATTACTAGTAGTTCAAAGAAGCCTTTATGGCAGATAAAGGCAGCTTTTCATTCTTTTCTTTTCTTGATGCAAATATTGTTGTATTTGCAGCAAAAATCTAGCTTCATAAACCATTTGATCCTTTAAGTTTCACAAGCTGTGAAATCAAGAGGTGTGAGTAATTGTTCTTAATGGTGTGTTTATTCAGATAACATTAATTCTATATCATATATTTTCATTTATCCTTCTTGGGCATAATAAATATGAGTGATGTTTGTGGAGATTTAAAAGGTCTAGTGTATTCTTTAGCCAGCTAATCTTCAATGAAACCATATACTTTCTTCTGTTAAAAGGGCTATTAAATGACTTTTTTTTTGTTTGAAAATATTTTTGAGATCTATGACATAATTCCAAGGTGTTCATATTGGCATTGATTTAGATTTTTTTTTTTTTTTAATTTTTACACTTATGATATTGTTTGAATATAAGATTCTTAGGTTTTAGATCTTTCTTTATACTGTATTTATTATGTTTTATAGCAAAAATATGAGCTAGGAAATTGTGTTCTTTAGTTTCAAGCTGTTATACAATAGGAAGCTTTTTTTTTCTGGTTTAACAAGTCCATGAGCATTGAGTTATTTTGACTTTTCCAAAAGTTCAATTAATCATAGGGTTATATTTACTAAGCCATGTGTATCCTAGAATCATCTGATTATTTTTTAGATTGATTACTTTAGCTGTGACCTATTTACAATGATTTTAAAATTGCATAATGATCTCAGCACAACATGTGATTAATCCAATAGCATTAAATGTTCTGTCAATATTATATACTAGTATGAGGTTTAGTAGAGTTAGGAATGGAAGTTTGATCTTTTGAGCATAGGACATGTCAATATAGATAGTATCAGCTCCATTGTCCAAGAGAGCTTTAGTTTTCATGTGTGTTCCAATGATAAGTAGGGGCAATCTGTACTAATATAGTGATATTGTGATTTTTCAAGGTGAAAATTCTAGCATTATATGGAATTGGAGATGGATGATAAGCAGAAAATCAAGTACTGGTTTGGAGCCCTGGCTGAGCTCCAAATCCATTGAAGACCCCACTTGGCTATGGTAATTAGGCTAGATAAATGACAAGATATAGAGTTAAATACATTAAGCAACTTGGACACCTAGACTGTTCAAGTTGCTTAGGCTTTTTTCATAACATGATGAACTGGTTTGGAATCACCATGCAGCTAATTTGAAAATAGACAAGACCATTGAGACATACCACATCAAATTTATGTCAATGATCAAACAATCTCTGAACTATGCTTATATTGCTGGAAAGGTGATATGTTGAAAGCTCATGAACCCATAATTCCTTTTACTTAATATATTGCATGATAATATTTCATGTCTCAACAAAAGGATAGTCTCTTTTCCAGTTCTGTAATCTAACATCCTGAATATCAACATGACCCATTGGCTCCAATTCCATTTTGATTGATGCCCACTCATGGGTTCAAAACACATACAAAAACTCATATATAGAACATCTCACACACAGGTATGAATTTTTCGATTAAATTTACCTCAATTCAATAGTGATGTCAGATTGTGGTAAAATGAACTCTTTATATCTTATGTTCTCTTTGTTGATTTCATTGTTTTTTTTTTAGAAATCAAAGGTGCAATTTATCATCATCAATACAATCAAACATTCCACCATAATCGTATTCACCACATTCCATAATGTGGACTCTGTCAGTGATTGTCAGCTTGAAGATACAGTATTCTGGATGCCTCAAAGTATACCAAACAGCTGACTTTATATGTTTTTGAGGTCTTCCTTAAGATCTACATTGAGAATGTTAGTTGCTTCATATGTGCTCGATGGAGCTACATTTGAAGCAGCGCATTGGCACAACTGCGGATCGAGGTGAAGGATCATGGGCAGGGAAGAAGATGTCCAGGGAATGGGTATTACCATCCACTGCATTGGCATTGTTTGGGAGAGCGGCGGTCATGGGTCTCACGAGGAGAATGGAGGAAGGAGGAGGGCTCCTCATTGTAGTATGTCCCAGTGGAGAGGGAGTATGGGTGAAGGCGGTAGGGATGGGCAGATTGTTGGTGAAGACCATGGCATGTTGTCTGCAGATGTGCCTGGTGGGTCTGGAAATGACTGGAGGAGATATGGGGGTGGGTTGTCAATGGGAAGGGATGGTGGTCCCATTGACAAGGGTGGTATTGGAGTTGGCAGATGTTGATCAAGCTCATTCTGCAAGATTTGGATGAGTTCGGTCAGGGCTTCTACTTCCATTGAGATTCTCAACAGGGTCCACTGGGGTGTTCCAGCGGGAGTGGGGATATTCTAGGATGGATATGTCGGTGGAGAGGAAGGCATTCCTTTGTTCTTTAGACATCGTTCAAAAGATGGGCTGGATGGCATGTTTGAAGTTATGTCCAGGAAGAAGAGTGACACAGAGGTCAAAGCCTTTGAAATAGAGAAGGTTGAGAATATATTCCCAAACTTCAAGGAGAGTGGCTGTAATGTCAGATAATGTGATGACCTGTGGGAAGTCCTGGATATTTCCTGCAATCAGTTCCCATAAAGAGGAACCTGACAAGCCCCAGGGGGTCCCGGTGACCAAGGATCGAATGCAGGTGTATGCTCGGAAAAAGTATATGAGCTGTACAAGGGAGTTGTTGGAGTTAAAGAAGGAGTTGTGCTCCAAGGGTCTGAGGGCCTCAGTGTTCTCGAGAAGGAATGCATAGAGTAGTCAACAGGAGGTAGGGGGAAGTCTACTAAGTTGTCGGGTGAGGAAAGAAAATGACCTCTACCATTGGTAGTGATAGGGACAACCGTTGGTGTGACAGAAATACTGGTGTTTGCTGGCGTGGGTGGGGATATCTAGATCTGCATAACAGACTTGTAGGCGAGCTTGGGTGAGGGCAGTCTGAATGCGGAAGATGGTGGTCAGGAGTGAAGAGATATCTTGGAGCATTGGAACTCCATTAGAGTTGATGCCATCTTTTATACTCCTGGAGCACTGCCTTAGCATTGCTTAGGTTTGACACTGCTTCCCAAGTCCACTCAGAGGCAGTGTATCCTTTCCAGTATACAAGGTATTACCTTTGTCCTGAGGTTCCCCAATGGTTAATGATGCTGTCCACTTTGTATTCTTCCTCAGTTCCAACTAGTTCTGGTGGTGGCTGTGTGAAGTTAGGTCCACGTTTCATGGTTTCCTGATATGGAGAGAGTAGGGATGCATGGAATACGTTATGGATCATCCATTGGGCAGGTAGTTTTAGCTGGAAGGTGACGGAGGATATCACTTGGATGATTTCGAAGGGACCAGTTCTCTTAGGGGATAGTTTCCTGGAGGGAACCTGTAGTCTTAGGTTCTTGGCTTCCAGCCAGACTTTTTCTCTGGTTTTCCATGGTTTGAAGTGAGAAAACGTTCTATTCTTTATTCTTTGTTGGGCAATTTTGTGTGCCACTTTGGCTTCCATTCGTGCCTCGTCAAGGAAGGTCATCCTTTGCTCCAGTGTGAGGAGAAAGGTTTTCCCAAGGGGGGGGTAGGATTGTGGTTTGTATCCTAACATGAGGCTAAAAGGGGATTTTCCTGTGATGGAGTATGTGGCAGAGTTATGTGCAAACTCAGCCATTGGTAGTGAATTTAACCATCGGTGGGGTTGTCCGTCACAGAAGATCCTCAGGTAGGTCTCTAGTTCTTGATTGTAGCGTTCGGTTTCTCCATCCATTTGGAGGTGGTAGGCAGTTGATAGTGCTACGTTGTACTGGAGGAGTCTTGCAAGTTCTGGGGCAAATGCAGATGCGAACTGTGGTCCACAATCTGAGACCAGTTTATCATGTAATCTGAAGCATTTGAAGACATGATCAAAGAAAAGACGGACTATGCTAGCCATGTCTACTATTTTTGAGCAAGGGACAAGAATTACATCCTTACTGAGCCCATGGTCGACCATGACCATAACAAAATCGAAACCTTCCATTGGGGGAAGGTCAGTGATGAGATCTATAGAAAGGGTCTGGAACAGGCATGTCCTGTGGAAGGCAAGAGGGATTACCGGGGGAACTGTTGGATGAGTTTGAACTTTGTTGGCCTGGCATGTAGCGCAGCTGGTGACAAATTTGTGGATGAAAATAGATACCAGGCCACCAATAGTTTTTAGAGAGGAGGGCAATGGTGCATAGGTGGCCATCATGCCTGCCCTCAGCAGAATTATGGGCAGCAAGTACAATGGCTTGCTTAGCTGGTCCAGGAATATACACTCATCCTTTAAAATAGAAAAGTCCATCATCAAAGGTCCAGTTGGTTGTATTTGAATGGGCGAAGAGTGGTTGGTCCTTTTCAATACTCTGGAGAATGGAGAGGACTAGGAGGTCCATTGCGGATGATTCTCCAATCTTCTTTGCCAATGTCAGGTCAATCTGGCATACTTGATGGTCAAAGGCATTGGCTGGCAGGATCTGCACAGCTTTGTTGTCTTTGGAGATGTTGACCTCATCCCTCCAAGATAGTGCATCGGCAGGTGCCATTTTACTTCTAGGAAGTGCATGATACATGATGTCAAAATACTGTAGGAATAGGAGCCATCTGGCCTGTCGTTGTGACAGCTTTCAAGGTTTTTTGAAGTAGGTGAGGTTTTTGTGATCTATCAATACAGTCATGGGGTAGGGCGACCCAAGGAGATATTGTTGCCACTCCTCCAACCCTCGTATGACAGCCAATAGTTCCCTGTCATATATGTCATAGTTTCACTCCGCTGAAGAGAAGGTCTGCGAGAGATAGCCACATGGTTGCATATCTCTGTTGTCATTGGTCTACATGAGTACCACTCTGGAGGCAGTCAAGAAGATGTTGATCATGAGTGTGAACAGTTTGTTGGTGTCGAGGAAGGCCAGGACGGGTTTTTATATGAAGGCATTCTGTAGTTTTCGGAATGCTTTCTCCTGTGGTTTATTCCAGTGCCACTCTGTCTTCTGCTTGGTGAGGTCGAGCAAGGGCCGTGCGATGTCTGAGAAGGAGAGGATGAACTTCCGGTAGAAGTTGCAGAAGCCTAGAAAGAACTGTATGTCCTTCACGTTACCTAGGTGGTGCCATTCTTGGATAGCCTTAAGTTTGACTGGGTCCATCTGGACCCTGCTCTTTCCAACAATCATTCCCAAGTATTTGACTTCCTCAGTGAGAAGGTACACTTCTCGAGTTTGAGGTACATTTCATGCTGGTGGAAGCATTCTAGGATCTTCCTGGTCCTTTTGTCATGGGTTGCTTGATCTGAGGTGTGGATCAGCAGATCATCCATATAAATTACCAACCATCCTTCAGCTATATAGTCTCTGAAGAGATTGTCCATGAATGCTTGAAAGGTTGCTGGTGAGTTACATATTCTGAAGAATATTATGTTTGGTTCATAGACCCCGAAGGGGGTGAGAAATGCTGCCTTCCATTGATCTTCTGGTTTAATGAGCACATTGTTATATTCCCACCTGACATCAAATTTTGTGAAGATAGAAGATCTCTTCAGTTTATCGACGAGATCAGAGATGAGAGGGAGGGGGTATGCATTTTTGATTGTGTGCTCATTTAGATACTGATAGTCTTGGCAGGGTCTCAATTTCCCATCTTTCTTCTGGACAAAGAAGAAGGGGGCCACTTGGGGGGATTTCGATGGAGATACCATCCTGATCTTGAGATGTTCATCAATGAATTCTCGGCAGGCTTTTTGTTCTTTAGGGTTCAGTGGATAGGCTCTGGCTTGTTTTGACATGAATGTGTCTTCCAAGTCAATGGCATGATCATACAACCTAGATGGTGGTAATTTTGTTGTGGTCTTCTCAGTGAAGATGTCCTCGTATTCTTTGAAGGCCAGAGGTAGGGCCACTTCTTTCTTCTGTGCTTGTTGGGCAATTGCCTTGGATAGAATTGCTCTTTTTATGACAAACTCCAGCACATTCCCATGCACATTGAAGAACTTTGCCCATTGTTCAGGCATCTAGTGGTGGAAGTTTTTGTAGAGTCCAGCTTGTACATACTTGGTTTCATCGTGTTGCAGATACTTGACTAGGTATCGTTGTTCCAAGGTTCCTGGGGGATCCCCATGCATGAACCTGTACGATGACGGCATAATTGTTACATGTCTGTCTTTCCAATCTATATCAGGGTTGACTGCCCTAAGCCATGGAAGTCCTAAAATGACTTCATCTTTGCCGCAGTTGAGGATGAAGAGGTCCTACCGCTCTCACACTCCTTTGTAGTCCAACACAATGTTGGTCTTCTGTTTGATGGTTCCTGATTGATTCTGGAATCCATCCACGTTCTGGGCCCGTATTGGTTGATCAAGCTTATACACTGGTAGTCCCATATTTTGTAATGCTTTTCTTGATATAAAGCATCTGGTTGCCCCACTGTCAATAAGAGCATTTGTTCCAACGATTTTGCCATCCTGTTTCCAGATTGAGAGAGGAATATGAATAGAATTACTCTTCAATCCAGAAATAAATACAGGGGCTATCATAAAGGAGGGGAGTGACGTTGGTCCATCTTCTCTCTTTAAAAATGCGTCTTCAGGAGTCTAAATAGATTAATGGGTGCTGCAGGATTCTAATCTAATGAGAGAATGTTCACAGAGTTCTTCCATTCTTCTGTGACATCTTTATGTATCTCCTCCAATGGGAGTCCTCACTCATCAAGCCCTGTGTCAAAGGCCACCTTGAGCATTCTGAAAACTGTGTCTTGGCTACTACTCCTAAATTCCTCAGTGAGGTACTGGTCCAGCAAGTCCTGTTGTTGTGAGATGGGGGATGTAGTGATGACCCTAGTTTATGCTGCTGGTCTTCTTATGGGTTTGTACCCAGGGTGTTTTCTCGTAGAACACTCTTCCTCATTGCAGATAAAGCACCTCCACTCTCTTATTCTTTTGGCTCATTCAGTGGAAGAGAGCATGATCCGATCCACGTCCATTGCATTTAGATCTTTGTGCCTCCCTCCTCCTCCTCCTCCTTCATATGCAGATCTTGGTCCTCGCTTCATTGCCTTGATCCTGGCATAGCCAGCATTAATAGTGGCAGCTTTGGTGTAGACGTCTTCCATTGTCATGTTCGGTTTGGTGAGTATGTCTGATTGAGTGAGTTGCTCAGCAATCTTGTCGTCAACTCCTTGTAAAAACCATTCCAGGAGAGCTTTCTCATCTCGCAATTCTGACCTTACAGCCAGTAGGAAGAATTGAGATACAAATTTGTCGAAGCTTCCTCCTAGGTTTCTTTGTTTGAGACCAGTGAGTTTTATGCAAGCCTTGTCGGCATTGTTGTATGGGCAAAAGGAGACCACAAAGGCCTGCTTTATCTTTTCGTAGGTTTTCTCCAAGTCGGGCACTGTGTCATCCACTAGCTTGGTAAGCCAAGCTTCTAAGAACCCCTTTTCTTTCCCCTTTGACATCCTGTTCAGGAGTGTATGCTTCCTGACCTTTACAGGCATGTTGTCATAGAGGGTGAAGTACCCTTCCATTGCCAAGAGCCATCTCTTAGCATCTTTGCTTTCTCCGTTCCATTCTTCTGGTAACTGTTATGATTGACCAAGAGGTGTACCAAATTTCCTTAAACGCAGACATTCCGACTCCGTCCCTATGGGACGACCTTCTCTTCGACATGGGGGAATATTTTCCAAATGCCCTGTTGACCCCTAACTCTGAAGGCAATGCCTTCTAAAGTCTGATCACCACATCGCCACCATGGCTGCGCAAGGTGATGAACACCACCCCAGGGCTCTGTTTCATTTCTCAATTTCACCTTTTGATGTATTTCACATTGGACAGCATCTTCTTGGCTGTGTTCTCTCATACACAGCCTCATAGTTCCTATACTCCCCGATCCCATCTGAGATCCGATCTTTCCCTCCTATATTTAGTATTTATATCTAACTTGCCCTGAAGCCTCGAGTACTATATATATTGATGCTTTTTTTTATGTAAATTTCTAACCTTGATATATACAACTCACCGTGTAAAGTCAAACTCTATCAAAGTTCCACTTCGCTTCAATCTCGCTCAGATCTGGAAGCCATCTGTTCGCTCGTCTTGCTATTTGCAATGATAGTAAGCACGGTACTTTGTGCCATCGCTCTTAGTAGGACTCGTCCTCTATAAGCACGGTCGGCTTGCCATTTGTCCAAGAAGCATCAGCCCATGTTTGGGTTTCTGCACAGTGAGCTACATCTGCGGAGTAGTGACAAAGCCTTTTCTCGGCATATCGGAGTCAATGCCCTCTGGACCACACAATTGGGGAACTGGGAAGATGCCGGTTGTAGATCAAAAAGGATTACACAGTCATATGTCAATAGTTACGCAGGTTGCGTAACAGTAACACTGCTTTGTATTCAACCATTTCATCTTTGTCGTCACTTTCTGGGCGATCCAGGTGATCTGCAAATAGATCTATGTCTTCTTGGGGATCTACATTGATTGGTTCCAGTTCTAAGTTTGGCAGAGGGGTGGGATCTTCCAATGGGGTCGCAGATTGAGAGCAGAGACCACTGGGTAAACCTGGAGTTCGAGATGGATGGGGAGATGAATGGTCTTGAGGGTCTCGGTTGTAATAGTCTCATTGATCCTGAGACAATCCGATTCTTCTGGAGGAAGATGTGTCTGATGAATTGGAAGCATGTGTTGATGTAGCCTCTTCTTCTTCTGAGGATAGTGGGTCTTGTCCTAGAAGGGCAGAGAGGTTGATTCATTGAATGGTGGTAAGGGAGTGTCTACACCTATAGACCCGAAGGTTGCCTTAGGGCTTGGTAGCACTAAGGGGCTAATAACCTTGATATTTTGTTATGTGACCTGTGTAACTATTGACACGTGACTGTGTAATCCTTCTTGATCTACAACTGGCACTTTCCCAGTTCCCCAATTGTGTGGTCCAGAGGGTGTCGACTCCAATATGCTGAGGAAAGGCTTTGTCACTACTCCACAGATATAGCTCATTGTGCGGAAACCCGAAATGTGGGCCAATACTTCTTGGGCAAACAGTGAGTCAACCATGCTCTAGAGGGGGCGAGCCCGACGAAGATCGATGGTACAAAGTACCACACTTGCTATCACTGCAAATAGCAAGAGGAGCGAAGAGATGGCTTCCAGATTTGAGCAAGATTGAAGAAAGGCAGAACCTTGATAGAAGGTTGACTTTTACACAGTAAATTAGTGTATATCAAGGTTGGGATTTACATGAGAGAAGCATCACTATATATAGTGCCAGAGGGCTTCAGGGCAGGCTAAATATAAATACTAATCGGGACAATCGAAATGCAGTCAGATCAGATCAGGGGAAATTGAACTATGAGGCTATGTATGAAAGAGTATAGCTAAGGAGAGGCTGTCCATATATGAAATGAGGTAGAAGATGAAATAGGGAAGATGAAGCATAGCCTAAATACTGTGTCCACCACCTTGCACAGCCTTGATGGTGATGTTGATTGGTCAGAGTTTAGAAGGCATCACCTTCTGTGTTGGGGGTCAATGGGGTATTGTGGAAATAATCCCCCACGTCATATAGAAGGTCATCCCATAGGGAAATGGAGGGAATGTCGGTGCGAAGGGAAAAATGGGTACTCCCTTGGTCAAATGTAACACATGCTGCCATGTAAAAAGGCTGTGTCATTTGAACTGGCAGCACCAGAGGGTTGGCAGTCATTGGTCAATTTCCTTGGATGCCTTATGCCCCTGTTGTTACGCGGAGCGTATCAAAGAAACACTTGATACTTGACAACACTCTTAGGCGATGCTTACGAAGAGACCGACATCCAAGATGTTGTGTTTCGCAAGTGACAAAGGTCAAGACTAAAGGTATGCTAGCGATAGCTAGCCTCGAAGTGACTGAGTGGGGCTGAGGGATGAGACTTAATATATGCTTAGATTGCGTAAACCAAGAGTACAGTATATAGTCGAGAGATATCTAGTATTTATAGGTAAAGGAAATGCGCACGGACCTGCGTGATGAATGCCAAGAAAGGAAAAAGAAAGAATATATGAGAACGCAAAGGAATAATGGTGACGTCATAGGAAGAATGTTAGAGAACATGATGGAATACTGGATCACGTGTTGTTGTGAGAGAAACGACAAAGGAGACGATGGTCCAATCAGAGAAGTATTAGAAGAATCACATTAGCACTGACGAGAAGAAGAAAGCTGACATTGGAGACAGAGGTGTGCCTCCATGTTTGTGTGTAAGAGAAGTAAGAAATGAGAAGAATGCGTGGATGAAGTAACAAAATTGTAACATTACCCCCGCAGTACAATTGAATCCCAGATTCGATGAAAAGACCTCTGTCAGAGAGAGAGTTATATGGAAGAGGTGGACGGTCCTCCGTAGATAGCTGCAGATTGGGAAGGGGATAGACATTCAAACGGACAGTCGTCAACAATATGCCCAGGGATAGAGCGAATTCCGCAGTTATGGTGGGGGCAAGAGCATTCGGAATGTCCCCAGTTGTGACAATAGCCACATCAGAGAGAGAGACATTGACGGGTGGGGTGACCAGGGGCAGCTGTGCGGCAATGGGGGCATGAATATTCTGGACAATCCTCTCGATAGTGACCTGTGCAATGACATTGAAAGCAGACGGTCTCGGGTGTTGCTAGAGGGATACGGATATGGTCAGGTCGGGGTAGAGTTTGGATGGGGGAAGATAAAATCCGATTGCCATTAGAAAGGGTGATGATGCGTGGCTGGTCAGTAGGAACAGGGATTGTGGGTTCAAGGTCCCTGTCTGAGTCTGAGTCTTGGCTAGATTTGACGGCAGTGGAGGTGTTGGAGGGCAGAGAGGAAGACAGTCTTTCTGCAAGAGGAGGGGGTACTGGGACAGGGGAACGTTGGCGTGGAGTGGAAAGTAAGAATTGTTCTACACATTCTAGGTAAGAATCACGCTGGTTCTGTGACAAGAAAAGGTAAATGCAGCGAAATGTGGGATAAATAGTGGCAGGAGGAAGTGCTTCAATAAAGGTGGCGAATCCATGTTCATGAAGTATGGCAAGTATGCGGGTGGGAATAGCTTCCAGGGCGAAGCGTACCGGGAGATCATTGGTTCCAGCAGAGTGAAGTCGAAGTGCTTGGGCAATCCCGTGGAACACATGGATGAGTTGGTGGGAGATAACGTCATCACAATAAAGGGGATCCTTTTCAAGTGCAAGAAGTAGATGGGGTGTGTCAATGACGGCAGTGTAAAGGAGGTGGGCTGCATGTGTGGGGAGGAACATGGGATATACATGGCGAGATCGAAGGGGAGAGTTAGGAGTGGTTAGGGAAGAAGATGTATTGGCCGATGAGAGGAAAGACATTTTAGTAATGATAAGGACAGCCGTAGATGTGGCAGAAATGTTGGTGTTGAGCGGCGTGTGTGGGGATGTCGAGGTTAGGGTACTGTTTCTGAAGACGGGCTTGTGTGAGGGCAGCCTGTACGCGGGCAATGGTGACAAAGAGGGACGGGAGATCACTGTTCATTCATTTGTGAGATACTCACGAAGAGACCGTCGAGCAACGAAGAAGAGGTGATCGGGATTAGAGATTATATCGTTGTTTATATTCATTTAAGATTGAAGTGGAGTGTTGGAGGTTAGATTCGGATTTCCAAGTATTTTCGGTGGGAGAATATCCTTTCCAAGGAGTCAGGTACTTCCTTCGGGCTTTGGTTCCCTTGTGGGAGAGTATGGCCTCAACCTTGTATTCTTCTTCATTATCTATAACGTTGGGGGGTGGTGTAGGAAAAGAGGGTCCATGGGTCTCATTGAAGCGATAGGGAGTTAGGAGAGAGGCGTGGAACATGTTGTGGATCTTCCAGGTCTTCGGGAGTTTTAATTGGTAAGTAAGAGGAGATAGTACGCGAATGATTTCAAATGGTGCCATTCTTTTGGGAGCGAGTTTCCACGAGGGGTAATGGAGGTGGAGATGAGTTGCCTCAAGCCAAACCTTATCTCCCGATTTCCAGGGGGAGAATCAGTGAGTCATTCTCGAGGTCATGATTTTTCTGGCGGATTCATGGGCAGCGAGGCTTCCTTTCACGTTTCATCTAGGGAGGTAAGTCAGTTTTCGAGGGCAGGGAGGAATGTTTTTCCTAAGGGAGGATAGGACCAAGGCTCATATCCATAGAGGAGAGAGAATGGAGATTTCTTGGTGGAGTGATGCAGGACGGAGTTATGATGGAATTCGGCTGCAGACAGGGATTGTGCCCAGGAGAAAGGGTTGTTGGCACAGAAAATCCGAAGATAAGTTTCCAGCTCTTGATTGGTTCTTTCGGTTTGTCCATCTGTCTGTGGGTGATATGCCGTGGATAGTCGTATGTCGTATTTAAGAAGGCGGGCTAGTTCTCTAGCAAAGGCGGAGGCAAACTGGGGGCCACGATCAGAGATGAGAGTGTCGTGGAGCCCGAAGCATTTGAATACATTGTCGAAGAATATTTGTGCACTTCCAGCGGCATCAATGGTTTTGGAGCAAGGAGTGAGGATTACCCCCTTCATAAGGCCATGGTCTACTATGACCACAATAGAGTCAAAGCCGTCGGAGGAGGATAGGTCAGTGATAAGATCAATGGAGAGCTGCTTGAAGGGAAGAAGATGGGAAGATGGGATAGGTGCTAAGGGGGGTGTGGTGGGGTGAGTGTTAACTTTGTTCTGCTGACAGATGGCACAACCATCGACAAAGTGTTTGACGAAGGAAGCGAGACCAGGCCACCAGTAGTCACATTCAAGAACTGATTTGGTGTGGAAAATACCCATGTGGCCAGAGAGGGGGGAGGAATGGATGGCATGAAGGAGGGCAGAGCGGGAAGCAGGTGGAACGAACATACGGCCTTTGAAGTAAAGGTGACTGTTGTTGAAGGTCCAGTCGGCAAGGGAGGCACGAGAGAAAAGAGGAGAACCTTCGCAAAGAGCAAAGAGGACACGGAGTACAAGAGGGTTGGAAGGGGTGGAGCAAGCAATGGAATTGGAAAGGGCAAGATCGAGGGCATTGATGACAAGTGGATCGGATATAATGGAGGCATTTATGTTGTCGGCGGTGGTGTCGGTGTAATCCTTCTGAGAGAGGGCATCGGTGGGTCCCATGTGTGTTCCCAGGGTAACAACCCAGGCAATATGGAAGTCCTGGAGGAAGAGTGCCCAATGGGCTTGGCGGCGAGAGAGTTTGCGAGGGTCCTTAATGTAAGAGAGGTTCTTGTGGTCGGTGATAACAGAGATAGGGAAGGAAGTGCCTTGGAGGTAATGTTTCCATTCGGTGAGGGCTAAGATGACAGTGAGGAGTTCGCGGTCATAAATGTCGTAGTTTCGTTCTGCAAGGGAGAAGGTTTTGGAGAAATAGGCACAAGGGTGGAGATCACCATTTACGTCCTTTTACATGAGAACTGCTCCAGCAGCGAGGAGGGAGGCATCAGTCATGATATAGAAGGGACGGGAAGTGTCAGGATTATAAGGACGGGGGCAGTGGAAAAGGTGAGGCGAAGGGTATCGAAGGCATGCTGTTGAAGTGGGGTCCATATCCACGGTTGGTCTTTCTTGGTGAGGAACGTGAGGGGTGTTACAAGGTAGGAGAAGTTGGGAATAAACTTTTGATAGAAATTGGCGAAGCCGAGGAAGGATCGTACGCCTTTAACAGAAGTAGGGGGTTTCCATATAGCGATAGCGGAGAGTTTAGAGGGGTCCATCTGAATTCTGCCATTACCAATAATAATACCTAGGTATTCCATGATGGGGGCATCAAAGGAGCATTTGGATAGCTTGATGGAAAGTCCATGTTCTCGGAGTCATTGGAGGACATGGCGTGTTCGTTCGTGGTGAAGGGACAGGGTGCCAGCCATATGTAGGCCCAGGTCATCCATGTAGATCTTTAGCCAGTGTTCTGTAATCATGTCTGCAAAGATATGGTTCATGAATGCTTGGAAAGTCCCAGGTACGTTACAATGACCGAAGAACATAATGGTGGGTTTGAAGAGACCAAGTGGTGTAATGAAGGCAGCTTTCCACTGGTCTTCTTCGCGGATGCGAATGTTGTTGTATCCCCAACGAATGTCAAACTTAGTGAAGTAATTTGAGTCCTTCATGTCATCGACAAGTTCAGAGATGAGGGGGAGGGGGTATGCATTGTGAACGGTATGGCTATTGAGATATCGGTAATCCTGACAGGGACGTAGAGATCCATCCTTTTTTGGTATGAAGAAAAAAGGAGAGGCCTGGGGAGATTTGGAAGGGACGATATGGCCAGTTTTCAGGCGTTCGTCGACGAATTGTCGGCAGGCTTCCTTCTTGGCAGGGTTGAGTGAGTATACTTTGGCAACTTTGGGGGTGAAGGTGTCCTTGAGGTTGATGGTATGATCATAAGGGCGATGAGGGGGGAGTTTTGCATGGGTAGCTTTATCAAAGACATCGGCGAAGTCGGTGCAAAAGTCTGAGAGGGTGACATTTTTCGGTTTTTCAGCTTGAGCGATTTCCGTGGCAATGGTGACCTTGTCAATGTTCTCAGTGGTATGGGAGGGGAGTGCTGTGGTGCGCGGGGTGAAATTGATGATAAATGCTCTCCAGTCAATGATTGGGTTCCATTTCTTAAGCCAAGGCATGCCAAGAATGATTTGCAGACAGGAGAGGCATACAACCATGAAAGGGGTTTTGTCGGATAAATGACCAGTGGAGAATGATATCTGAGCTGTCCATTGGATGGTTCCTTTTGTATTAGGGGTGCCATCTACATTGTAGGCGATGATGGGGTTGGGCATTCGAGAGAGTTTGAAGATCCCAAGGGGTAGAAGTCGTGGGTCAATGAAATTTCCGGTTGCTCTGGAATCAACTAAGGTGGTGGTGTCGACAGTTTGTTTGATCCCATGTAGGGAAACAGGAAGTCGTATTGTTCGATTGTTTCCTGGGGCTACTAGTACATGGTTCAAGTCTAGGGAAGAAAACGTCAAGGTAGCTTCCCTTCTCAAAAATCCCGTGCTTTCTGTACTCCATATGGTAAGGTTTCCAGCTCGGCTAGGTTTTCAGGTGTCTCCTCATAGCACATCTTAAGGATGGAGACGATGTCATTTTCGGTCTTTCCTGAGGTCTTTAGCGAGTTGACATATTCGTCAAGTTTCGAGTGACGAGTGTCAGGGGTCGAGGTTGTGATTTCGGTGGCATTCACTTTCTGGTTATTGGGGCGATGGCTGGAAGTGGTGAAGGTGGTGCAATTGTTGGCATTATGCCCTTTCTTTTGGCAGTGAAGACAAAGTCCTTCGCGGAAGCAGCGAGCTCGCTTGGTGGGAGTTAACTTGGAGATGGTGATGTTGTCCACATCCATGGCGTTTGGGTCTTTCTGGGGGCGAGGTGTGAAGGAGTTTGGGGACGTCCTCCTCTGAGGGCCATGATGCACATCTTCTGGGCATGGAAGGTCTTTGCCCATTCGATCCATTCTTTGATCGTTATGGGGATGGGTGTCATAGAGAGGATCATGGTGGCAATCCGCTGATCAAGTCCGAGGGAAAATTAATCAATGAGGATTATGTCGTCTGTGATTCCTGCCTTGCAGGCAAGGTTCTGAAAGTCGGTGATGTACTGTTGGAAACCGTCATCATGCGTCCCATCAGGTTGTTTGAAGGATTTCTGAATTAGCTTGGATAAGTCTAGTCAAGCGGTGGCTTTGGTGTTGAAGGGGTAGAACGTGGTTTCAAAGTTTGCTGCAAACTTTTCAAAGGTTTTCTTGGTGCTGGGGATTGTGACGTCGGCAAGTTTGTCATACCACATCTTGGTGAAGTTGGCTCCTCGCCCTTCGCTCATCTTGTTCAGGGTGGTGGTCACTTTTCCTTCATCAGAAGAATAAAGACTGGCATTCAGGGAGAAGTAAGCTTTCATGGCTTTAATCCATCGGGAAGCGTCCGTGGATTTTCCAGAGAAGTTGGCAGGGAGGGCCACTTTAAGCTCAGTGACTTTCGATGACATCTTTGGAGGATTACTGGGTATACCTGACAGTGGTGTAGGGGTCACAGGTGTGATGGCTAAGGGTCTAGGATTTGCTGGGGGAGTAATGATGGGTCTAGGGTTTGCTGGAGTGTTTCCTCGTGGGGATGAGTCGACTTCAATGTCTGACTCCTCTGAGTTGAGGGAGAATAGTCCCTTTCTGAAGCTCGTGGTGACGATGGATAGGTCCTTCACCTAGAGAGGTGGGACCGAGGTTACTCTTGGTCTTTTGTTACGCGGAGCATATCAAAGAAACACTCGATACTTGACAACACTCTTAGGCGATGCTCACGAAGAGACCGACATCCAAGATGTTGTGTTTCGCAAGTGACAAAGGTCAAGACTAAAGGTATGCTAGTGATAGCTAGCCTCGAAGTGACTTAGTGGGGCTGAGGGATGAGACTTAATATACGCTTAGATTGCGTAGACCAAGAGTACAGTACATAGTCGAGAGATACCTAGTATTTATAGGTAAAGGAAATGCGCACGGACCTGCGTGATGAATGCCAAGAAAGGAAAAAGAAAGAATATATGAGAACGCAAAGGAATAATGGTGACGTCATAGGAAGAATGTTAAAGAACATGATGGAATACTGGATCACGTGTCATTGTGAGAGAAATGACAAAGGAGACGATGATCCAATCAGAGAAGTATTAGAAGAATCACATTAGCACTGACGAGAAGAAGAAAGCTGACATTGGAGACAGAGGTGTGCCTCCATGTTCGTGTATAAGAGAAGTAAGAAATGAGAAGAACACGTGGATGAAGTAACAAAATTGTAACACCTGTAGCACAAGCTCCAAATGATAATGGCAG